>JANIJG010022159.1:84279-96848 GCA_024611175.1 Megaceryle torquata | reverse complement strand
AATTTGTGTGCTGGGAGAGTGGTGAGGCCTTGGAACAGGCTGCCCAGGGAGGGGGTGCAGTCACCAGCCCTGCAGGGGTCCAACGAATGTGTAGCCGTGGCCCTTCAGGACATGGTTTAGTGGTCCTGATAATATTTAGTAGACAGTTGGACTTGATGATCTTGAAGGTCTTTTTCCAACCTTAAAGATTCTGTGGTTCTATGACTCCAGGCACCAGCAGCATCCCTGTGGCACCGCCAGCAGCCTGTGCGCCAGGAGAGCGCGCGTCTGTGGTGGGGAGCAGCTGATTACACCACCCCTTTCTGTGCCATGACATTGCTAGATAGTGGCTCTCAGATCTGTTAGGAGAAATTTGCCTCTTCAATGACATGATTGTGTTAAAGCCAGTGCTCCTGTCTGGAAACAGCAGAAAAGCTGGAGCTGAAATCTGTGATAGTGTCGTTGTTCCCAGAGGTAGAGTAACAGGCTTCACTTTACAGTGCCGTATCTCTCGTGGAAAGCACCGTCTCTGGGAGTGATATAAACTCTTTGTTAATACGGATAATAGATTTCAGGACCACTTAAACTTCTTAAGACAATAAGGCCGGGGCAGCTGAGAGTATTAACTACATCATTTCAAACACATTCATAAAAGTTTTTTTTTCCTTTCAGTTTTTGGATGTCTTGCCAGCATTTACATTAAGCTTTCGACCGCTTTAAGCCACTTCTGTGATCAATTATTTTTTCAAGCAGAATGAGTCTGTAGAAAGCTACAACCCAAACTCCATTTCTAGAATGACCTCCTCAGACCAGAGGCTCAGGCACTTTGTTCATGTTGGGTACATAATGTAATGCATTGTGTTAATAACTGTAATTGGGGGAGGAAAAAAATGGTATTGTCAATTCAGGGCTTTTTTATGGACTGCTTTGCATACAATAAAAGAGGACAGAGAGTTTGTTTTGCTTCATTTCTGCAGTGCCTTAGGTACCTTGATGTCCATCCTGAGCTCGTTTCTTCTCAGCTCTGTGTGGGATTATCCAGAGTGACTGTTTCTCCCACCGCGAGCGATGCTTGCGGTGGGAGAGGGTGAGGGTTTGCCCTGAGGCACACACAGACTGACTCCTAGCCTGGCGCGGGGCTTCCTCAGCTCCTTGCAAGCCTGACAGGTCCCAGATGGGTAAGGCAGGTTGCTGATTTGTGCTACGTGGCCCAGGGGTGGCCCTGTGCTGACTGGTCCCCTGGCCTCTCACACTGGGCTGTCACTGAGCTCCCCCTCCAGCCTCACTCTCCGAGGGGCTGCTGACTGAGTTTTCTGTCCTCTGCCTGGACACCAACTTCTGTGGCACTGACAGCGACACAGTACCTTTGAGGCTGCTAACTCCTGCTCTATCAAACAGGTTTTAAATTAGTCCAGGCACTCCAAAATTAATAGGAGGCAGTAGACAAGCAACACCGAGTCCGTTAGAAGCCCTGTTAAAATCTGTGTTCTTTCAGAAGAGCATTCTAACTGTGCCTGGCATTTTCTGCTAGCTCCCCTTTCCCTTACATAAAACAGAGATGCCGAAGGGCAGATGTTCGAATAGCACAAGTTATATGCCTGTAATTTTACAGAAAATGAGGGATTTTTGGATTTGTGTTTCTTCGTGAACTGATTGTAGTTAGTTACTGGAGTACAGAACTCCGGAGTACAGAACTCCAGCTCCTTTGGAGATCTAAAGTAACACACCCGATATGATGCATAACTCGAATTTCTTGCCTGTTTTGGCTACTTAAGGCATAGGAAACTAATCTGAGGCAAGGATTTAGACAGCCTCCATACTCCCCATCCACCCCAGGATGATTCTAGGGGTTGGACTCGATGATCTCCAGAGATCTCTTCCGACCCCTACTGTTCTATGATTCTATGATTTCATCGTGTCCTAAAAATGATGTCTGCAATTCAAGAATTTGAGGTATGAATCCTTCTGTTTACATAGCGGGTGTCTACACAGATGGATCAGCCTAGCAGTTAAACAGACAAAATGAAGTGGCATGAATGCCACCCAACTAACTAGACAATGTCACGATTAAGACACAAACTTCATTTGTGCAAATGTCACATCTTCTCAGAGAAAGAAGAACTTAATATCTCAAACCGACAGCTCAGTAGCGCTGTCATATCTGGCTCTACACATCGCGTATCACAAATTCAGTGACAGTCAATGACAAGTCATTCTGCCAAATGGCCTGATTCTGCTTGACGTGTAATGCCCTTTACCCCACTTTGGCAGTAGCAAGAAGCCACACGATGTAAATAATACTTAACCAGACCTTAGGGCATCCAAGCATTGCCTGAACAGCTCAATGCTGATCTTGTATAAGAGCGAATCAAGCCCGGAGAATTTTGCCCTTGGATCCAAACGATGCAGGATGGATCACAGCAATTGTTACAGGGGGGTTTGACCAGCCAAATAATAATAGCAGCATTTATTATCCATCGCATGATATTTCGTTCGGACAAATAGACACGGCACGATTCCGTGAATTCACATTTTATGTTGTTTTGTCTTTTCAACGCACGTGGCTTTTGAAAAATCCACATACACTTGAGGAAGAATCTATTCTGTCACCCCACTGGTCTCAATAATGATTTAATTGTTCCTCGCTGGATGCAGCAACATCAACGTATCTCTGCCTGTGTTTAAAGCAGAGGGGTTCCCAGGTTGCTCATGAGCAGGTGGAGCATGACGCATCTGACCTGCCCTTGTCTGACTTTTTTCTGTGACTACATCCATGATTGTGTACAAGGGTTATGTTGTAAGGATAAATGACTGTGGGATTATACCCTCAGTAGGAAGAGAAGGGATGATATTCTTAAGTGTTTGGAAGGAACGCAGCCAAAGTCCAAATGAAAGCATCTTTTATTTTTCAACTTCATCGATCAAAAGCTTCTGTGCGTAACACGCTCAATGACATCTGACATATCTGAAATGCTGAGATAAAATAGCACTAGCAAAAAAGCCCAACCAATAACAGCCAAGGTTTTACTGCTAGTAAAGCAGGTCCTCTGCTGAGGAGAAACGTTAAAACCGCGTGAATTACACCCAAGCAACTGACAACTTTACTTAGCTATTCCATACATTAGAGGATAAATCTCCATTCTAGGAAGTTTCAATGCCATTTTAGTTATCCATTTAATCCACCTATTCATTTAGCAGGAATGGTAATTACGGGAAAATTGCTGCCAAACTATGATGTGCAATTAAAATTCAGGCTATTTTGTGTGATGCAAAATCTCCCTTTTTTACTATCATCTTACAAATCCTCTGATAGAAAGTTTGTGCCTTTTTGAAACAGAGCTTGTAATAATAAGCCATCTGGCTTACTTAAACATGAAAGATTAAAATGATATACAGTATGAAGGCTTCCTATTCAATTGCTAATGTCCAAGAACTCAACTCCAGTGGTGAAAGCTGTCATTTGGGGGGAAGAGGTAATTAAAAGATTTCCTTGTAGAGATGGGTCCTAGAGCAGGGGACTGGCACATCCAACAAGCAAAACTAATTTTCCAAAAGAAAGCAATGCTGGCCAAATGCCTTGCAAGATAATCTTCTGTATCCTTTGGTTCACTCACAACTGCTTGAGTGGGACTGAAAGGTGGGTTGATGACTGGTGGGACAAAAGCAACCAAACCTTGCTTTATTTACCATACTAAGCCATCAGCGCTTCGTATCACGGGCTTGACCCAGGCGGACAACAATGAGGGGAAGTGCATTGTGATTAAACAGCAGCTCACTCTTTTTAAAGAGACGTGGAAAAAGGTTGCAAATGCTTTAGGAAAAAAACACAATGCAGAAATGGAAAATCTGGATTCTGAGAAGTGACAGAGGGAGGCACTCTTCTGAGACGGGCTTTTGAAACAATTGCATTTAGTTGCCCTTACTCCTTAATAATTGGCAAGAGGCTAATTGGGGGCACGGTACTTAGTCTTGTGCAGCGTACAGACCGCCTGCAAAAATGGGGTTATTGTTATCTGGCTGCAGAGGGGAAAGAAGGGACACCTCGGCTGTGACAGCGGCACGTCCGGTTGGTTTCAGCCTCCCTCTGACTGATGCATTTCCAAAAGCAACTGAAAACCCTGTTAATCAGACGAAGCTCCCACCCGAGGTTCTGAACCCTAAGTGGAAGCAGAGCTGAGTGTGAATCGTTACCAGACAGTGCTCCATATGGTCTGGAGTACTCATAGGGAGTGTCGTACCTTTGACTTACAAAGCAAAGCCTAAATGTTATTACATTTAGACCGTAACCCTCCCGGATGAAGAGATCATGTCTCATTCCTTATGGGAAGAAGAATTTAATACAGAATGTAAAACTCTCTAAATAATTTTCAGCTCCGTGTGTTGTTTATAGCAGGGATCTACTTCTCAGTTGAGTTTTACAGAGCTGCTTTGCAAGTCTGGAGAAACATAAACTTCCCAGTTTTTATTCTCTCGCTACTGTTGTGCCTACAGAAGCCTACTTGATTGCAACTGAACTAGATTATCTCTGCCTTTATCAGACTTTTTCAGAAGGGAGATGTTTTAAAGTGCTGCGTGCAGGTACGGTACTCACTAAATAAAGAAATAGTGCTAAAATGAGAACCCTCCCATTAAAGACACTACTGTCATCTGCTCCTTTTCAGAAGAGCCGTTTTAATGAAGATCCTATTGCTATTAATTCTACTTTCAGGCTCCATTTAGGCTGAGAGGAGGAAATAATGAATCATGACATAATGGAAGTCCCTGTAAAGCACTCAGCTTACCACACAGGAAACCAGACTCGCATGTGAGTTTGTTTTTGTTTTTAAGGCTAGTTCTAACAATAGCAGCCAATGGGAGCTTATTAACTTCATTGTGTCTTAACTTTCTCTTTGGTCCTTGGCTATCTTCCAGCTTAATTCCTCTGAGTCAGCAACACATTCAAACCAGGTTAAATGAACTCTGGGGTAAGAACCTCGACTAAAGGAATAATTGATCTTTCTACCCCAGCTCATCACCCTTTCCAAATAAACCAACCAGCCAGAAAAAACAAAACAAAACAAAACAAAACAAAACACAACAAACAAAAGCACTGCAAAGACAACAGCTTCATATTCAGAGGTGGCAAGGATGGGAGAGAGCAGGTTGTGGGCATGGGTGAGTTGGGGAAGCAGCTGTGTTAGTGTTGTTAAGCACCTGATGCGAAAAGTAATCAATACTTTGGCAAAAGTGAGAATAAGACTGTCCAGGAGACGATTGTTCTTATTGTAAAATATCTGCTAAAACTCCAAAGAGTTACTCTCTGGAGTGTACCTATCTCGTATAGCTCTTGTTTGTGGAGGAGCTGAGAGGAGCCATTTCTCCTCTGACATTCCCGGTCCCCCTCCCCTTGTGAGTAAGAACTCACTGGGAAGGAGATGATAAAGTCTAATGACTCCAACTCTGATGTCATTACAGACCTTTGCATTTCATTTGAGAGAATTCCAGTGTACCCAACACAGGTGAGTAAGAGTGTGAATAATTATTTTTTTTACTGGTTTTGGTACCAAAACATATGACTGGCCTAGCACGGACAGAGGCTCCAGAAGGGAGTCATCAGCAGCACACCTCAGCATCCCGAACACGAACCAGTGCAGAAGCATTGTTAGGTCTTTCAGCAATGGCACTTGCAATTGTGGTTCACTCAGAGAGATCTGACACTACAGAGATGTTCCTGTGGCAGCTGATTTGACTGATCACTGACACATGCCATAATGAATCTGTCGGGTTAGCTGAGGGACACAGAATGATCAAGACAGCAAGGAGAGGATGGAAGGAAGCCTTCCTGAGGTGAAAAGTGGTGGAGCTGAGAACCTGTTCTACTTTTAGAGAGATCTGAGAAGAAAAAGACCTATGAAGTATAGTAGAGCTGCTGCTGCTTAATCTACAGGTACAGGAAAACAATGGGGAATAGCTCTTAAATTCAGAGTGGCTCAACAAGTAGGCAGGATACTTTGAAAGAAGAGCTACCCTAAGATGGATAAAATTCATGATGGGGCTGAAATGAAGAGGAATTTGTATTGACTTGATGACAGAGCTTGAAAATAAGAGGTAAAACAACACCTGAGGGCTACTCATTGACTAATTTGCTCTCCAAAGCAAACCAAATACACTGTTATGGTGCCCACCCTTCTCTTTCCTCCTTCAGCAGTGTTCATTTTAATAATTTTTGGGGTTTATCTTTTTTATTTTAGCCTGTTCTGGATTGTTTGCATGCTGCCATAAGGTGTTTGTTCCCATGAGGGAAACACCTAATAAACTACTGGTTTTCTTCAACCCCCTCCTGCTACAATCTTTCAAAGCACTGGGCAGTGATCAGGCTTTCCTAGTAGCGATGACGATGACCCTTATCCTACCAGAGGAACTACTTTGTCTCCTCCTCGTGTCTCTTGTTTTTCCCTCTTTAATTGCTACATCCAACAGCTGCAAACTGTGTGGGTCACTGACTGTCCCTAATTCTAGGAGCTATTGCAATTCAAAGCTAATGAACAGCTACTAATAGTTAATTCAGTAGACTATTGCTGCTCAAGGTAAAGTATTGGGTCCAAACTCTGCTACCGGTTACAACAGAGCAAACCCAGCGAAGTCCACATCTGCTCTGTATCAGCATTAAACCTCTAGAAGACTTTTCTGAAATGCTGCAGGCACAAATAAGGACAGTATGCTGATGATGCATGTTGCTCTCATTCGAAGCAGACACTGACTCCAGTTATCACGGAAACAGAAAGATGTGGTTGAAGAGAAGCTGGTTCAAATGCAGATCAGAGAAAAAGGTTATGCCCTCCAGCACTGAGAGGAGCATTTCAAAGCCAGTTCCTGGGAGAGCCCTGCAGTTGGTAGAATCTTCCTAGAAGGTGTGGTGGAGTCCAAAGCCACCCAGTTGCTTGACTTTGTTTGGTAGTCTTACATTAGTGAAAGAAATGTGGTCATCTGTCACCTTGAGCAACATAGATAAACTCCTGTACTGGAAGAAAAAGATCTGAGTGCAACCACACACATCTTCTGAGACGACATTGCAGCAAAACTTCACACTCTAGTCTGGCAGTTGAAGACATTAAGAAGTTGCAGCTGGCTCAAATCACAGCAACCCACTACGTTACATTTGTAGATGACCTGAACTTCCAAGTATGCAGAGGACTGGACCCTCAGCACAATGAGAGCTTTTTCCATCCTCCTTTGAGGTTTACAAGCCACTGATGAAAGTACAAAGCACTGCTGGAGTAGTAGGTCACAAAACAGTACTAGGGAAGGTGCTGGTAGGACTCCAATTTCCCTTTCCCCCATAACAGCATGTCTAGAAGATTTTATAATGTGCTCAGGAAAAAAACCCAGTGGGGTTGGGAGATGAGTCCATCCTCTGCTCTCCCACATTTTCACTGTTCTTTGTATCTAACAGGAAATCTTCATTTTCCCACCCTTCAGGTTTAGAGCTGGGCTTCAGCCAGTGCTGTTGGCTCTAACACGGCTCACGGCATCAGGCTTCTTCTAGTTAAAAAAAAAAAAGTCATTGCAGTGACTGGAAACAGAAAAAGAGTCAAAATGTCACATCTAGATATTAAATGTCTTTTAGACAAGGTACTTCTTCTGCAGCCATGTGATTTACATGGAGCCTTTTAGTTCATAGAATCACACAGTCATTAAGGTTGGAAAAGTCCTCTGAGATCATCAAGTCCAACTGTCAATCCAACATTATCATGACCACCAAACCGTGTCCTGAAGGGCCACATCTACAGGCTTGTTGAACCCCTCCAGGGCTGGTGACTCCACCCTCTCCCTGGGCAGCCTGTTCCAAGGTCCCCTGATTCTTCCAGTAGAGAATTTCTTTATGTATATATACACATGACTTTTTTTCCTTAGTTGCATTATTCTTTCTTCCTATCTTCTGTTATTACCACAGGGACCTCTGTCACTGCGTGAAGCATTTGTTTTTCACGGCAGGGCTGTGTTGAATCCAGAGGGTCCCCTTAGAATGTGACCACTCTGGTAGTGTGAGAAGTTCAAACCCAGAGGTTGCTTTTTGCCCTTTTGGTGACTACACCGCACGCGTGACACAATGCCACTTCATCCAGAAAAATACAACCCGCTGTCCTTGCCTTTTATGGCATCGCTTACTTCTGCTTTGTATTTATTTTGTTATTAATGCTGGCTGCTTTCCAATAGCTTCTGGCCACAGTGACTGCTGCAATCTTTTGTCAGCTAAATCAGACGCAATCTGCAGACAGAAACATATTATCGTGTACATCATTTTCAAATCAAGCAGTGCACATTCAGCGCGCTGTTGTTCTATGTGGAGGTGGACTGAATTAAATCGAGAACGTTGTTGAGCCCATCTGAAAATATAGCTGTAAAAAGTCATATTAAGGTGATAGATCAGCTGAGTTTCAAGTGGAATAGATACGGGGAAATAAGGCTTTAAAGTGATAATCTCTGAAAGAAGTCAATTAAACATGATTCTCCATTCCTCTCCCCGAAGAGGAATTAAGGGGAAATGTAAGATTAGTAGGTTAAAATAACAGACAAGTGCCTGTCTTTTTCAATACTAAAAAGTATACTATGTAAAGCAACGGAAGTCTTCTAGCCCATGAGAAACCTTTGGGGACTCAGGACTTGATGCTATGTTTATTGAAGTCAATGAGTATTTTTCCTTTGACTTTCACGGGAATAACATGGTATCTCCCTTTCTTCAACAACCTTTTCTCCGGCACCAATGAATTCAATCTCCCGGTCCTTACATCCCTCCAGAAAACTGCTGCAGGGATGATCATTTTCCTAGTCCATGGCTTTGACTTCCTTCCCTCCCTGGACTCTCACCTCTCTTTTGCCTTGAAGTTAAGCTACTTGTCCTCACTTTCTACATCCACCATGGCCTGTCACTGGCCATCTTGTCATCACAGACTCGACAACTGCCAAACAGAAGGCAGCTTGGGGTAAACAGCAAAGGTATTTGGTCCAAAACCTAAATTTCAAGGTAAACATCTACCTTTTGTTTCTAGGGAAGATTTCTGAAGGCCAGCGGATAACATCCTTTGAGTTTTGACCAGCTGGGGAATAAACTGAGGAAGTTTATTCAATCTTTAGAAATTCCCATTCTTTCTGGCAGCAGGCAGCTCTGAGGACTATTTGTTGTAGGGCTTCTCCAAGCAGAGCCCACGCCTGCTGGGCAGCCCAACCCTCCTGCACCCTTGTGCCCTCCAAGAATGCTGAGGAGGGGTCTTGGCTTTGTGCAGTGGGGGACACCTTCTCTTGGGAGCACAGCACAGAGCAGCAATTGGCACTCACACTGTGCTCAGAGAGAGGGACAAATGGAGAAGCCTGGGTGAGCAAAAAAACCACAACATATGTCTGTGATAGAATTGACATGAACTAAACTAACCTGCGCTGACAGATGAAAGTGAAGCAAAGCCAGAATCAATATTCTTGAAGCAAGGAGAGGCAGTGAAGGAGATGGGATGCCCAGGCGTACAGAGCAGGGACCCAGACTTGGCCATCAGTCTGTGCTGAAGTAGCTTCAGCATGGTTGCTACACGCTTTCAGGGGTTTTTTGTTTGTTTGTTTAACATGTGCAATTGCTGCTCCTGTCCTTCATAACTGTATCAGAGAGTCACAGAATCACAGAATCATTAGGGTTGGAAAAGACCTCCAAGGTCATCAAGTCCAACCACTTACCCAACATTATTATGACCACTAAACCATGTCCTGAAGAGCCACAGCTACAGGTGTTTGGAAGCCCTGCAGGGCTGGTGACTCCACCCCCTCCCTGGGCAGCCTGTTCCAAGGCCTCACCACTCTCCCAGCACACAAATTGTTCCTCAGCTCCAACCTAAACCTCCCCTGGTGCAACTTGAGCTCATTTCCTCCAGGTGTGTGTTCTGACTGGTGGTAGGATGACAGGTCAGCATGGGCAAATCAAAAGTTTAACAGAGTATGTGTGCTTGTAGGCAGTGTTACCCCTCCCTTTTCTCTGGCCACCTTCTAGGTGGAAGAGTAATAGCAAAACAACATCATGACTGCTCAAGGAGAGAGTGGAGTCACCATCCCTGGAGGGGTTCTAAAAACATCTAGACGTGGCTCTTCAGGACATGGTTTAGTGGTCATGATAATGCTGGGTTGATGTTTGTACTTGATGATCTTGGAGGGCTTTTCCAACCTTTGTGATTCTATGATTACCCTCATAGCCCTTTTAGCTGCTGCACAAGGGCCTTCCCTCTCCCAGGCACACCTCCATGTGGGAAACAAAGATACAGTCCTGGCATAAAGCTTTTGCCTTGGTATAAAGTTCTGCTTCTAGTTGGATGTTAACATTCTTCGGCTTTGCCAAAAAATCCCAAACAATTCTCTTCCAAAAGGAGCAGGAATGAAAACCACCAGGGTCTTGTGCTTTGAGTCATTAACAAAAACTGTTGTTCAGTGCAGCATTGCAGCCTCTGGCTGAAGTGTGTGGCCAGAGATGTGCCCGTTACCTGCTACCACCAACCTGTGAAAAATGTCCCATCAAGAGAGAAAAAAAAGGCGCTGAAATAGGGAAAAAGGGGTCTTAGTCAACCAAGGGTTGGGTGGTCATGTCACAAGTCTACAAGGACTCAATGGGACCATCTCTCATGAGGCAAGGCCTGGCAGGGAGCCTCTTGGAGCTGGTTTAAAGCCTGCCGTAGGTTTTGTCAGGGGATGGATGAGGCTCTGATTGAATTCCCAGCATGTTTTCCAACCTGGAGCTGAAGCACACTGTTGCAGTGAGCAGAGAGAGTCTCTGCTACCATTTCCCAGGATGTCCTGGTCCTGGGGATGAAACTTGGCCTTGTCAGTGCAACATTTTTCTTGGGCACTGAACCTCTTTTAAACTTCCTCAACAAAACCCTGGTCCTTTCTGGACAAATCTCCTTTGTCTCGGTGCCTCCAGCAGGTTATCAGAGTTCTTAGCTATTATTTTTAAGACTATTCACTTCAGTATTCCTACTTTCTGTCCAGAATTCACAAGATATCCTTTAATTTATTCTGCCTAAAATGAGATAAACCACAAGTGACCAGTCTCCTGGGGCTGTGCTGTTGGGTAGGGAGCCGTATGTAAAAGATACAGGGCACATGTTCAGTGCCGTGCGTTGTGATTAATGAAGGCTCTGTGCACAACTCTTTGTCCATCACAATGAAAATTTACCCTCCTATATCCCACAAATCTCAGATGTAGATTTCATTTGCAGCATTTTTTGGATAGGCTTTGATTATTTTATTTTTTTTTTCATATTAGGGGACTGCAACGATAAATCCCTTCTTGAGTGAATATACAACTAGACCTCATCTGACACCAAAATTTGCTAGTTTTTCTTTTTGGGCTTAAAAAATTTGCCTTTCACAGCTATTCAATAAGATAAATGTTAATGAGAAAAATTTTAACAAGGCAAGCCCTGGCAGTGACCCCCTCGGATCTAAGCAGAGCTACAAACTCAGGAAAAGCCTGATGCATGAGGAACATCTTGCAGAATATCGCTGGCCTTCTGTTCTATCAGCGCTATAGCTCTAGAAACAAGGCTCTTAATGAGGAAAGATCAATCCCAACAGGAAAACCTGTGATATCTGACATCAGTAGACAAGCATCCATGCTGTACAAGCCAATCCCTCCCCCCCCCCCCCCCTTCACGCCAGCCCCTGATTACAAAAAATAAAATAAAATAAAGTAAAATTGTGTCATTTTCTTTCAAAGTTTAAAGGCTTGAGATCACTTCGTGTAGCATTTAACTATCATTTCAGTCAGGCTTTTGAAGCTGTTTAAGTTCTTTTGTACCCAAGTTGTTTAATGTTACTCAGACAAGGTAAATCAAAGTCTAATAGAGTGGAAAAACAGTAAAGGCAGAAAATAGGTAAAAGATAAATCACACAGGAAGTTTTGCTTGCTTTTCTTTTTTTTTTTTTTTTTTGTTATTATATTCATTGAGATCAAAGTCCTTGTTTCAGCTCTAATTAACAAAAGCTAATGCAGATTGGAGACCTTCTGGCACTGAGCAGAGCCTTGGAGGATACAGTTGAAATCTTCTGAAGATTTAAATAATTAATATGACACCTTGAGCTTTGGATGGGAAAATAAAAAAAAATAGGGAAAAAAAAAAAGGGGGAAAAAAAAAAAAGAAGAAGAAGAAGAGGGGGGAAAAAAAGAGCTCCATGTTCAAGTTTAAGAACAATGCCATTGCCAAGTTTGATACCATTTGTTCTCATGAAAATGAGCTGAGTAGACTGCACCGACTTCATTGTCTGGTACATTGGCAGTTCAGTGGATTGTTTCACCTTTTGTCATGCTAAGGGAGCCTTTTGTGCAGTACTTTGTTACCCCCAAGTCTGCCCCAGTTGAAGGAGGATAGAAAAAGGCAAATCTGCTTTAGGGACTTGGAGGATGGTCATTTAATGGTTTTTAATCCTCTTAATCCACGTAAGAATGGAGATCTCTGAGTGAAAATCCCATCCCAGAAGTCCTTATGATTCAAATGCCTGGCTCAGGAGACTGTCTTTTGAAAAAAAAAAAAAAAAAAGAAAGGAAAAAAGAAAAAAAAAAAAAAAAAAAAAAAAAA
>JANIJG010022156.1:0-23748 GCA_024611175.1 Megaceryle torquata | reverse complement strand
AATGGCTATATCAGAATGAAAAAGACACCTACACCTTAAAGGTAAGTAGTTTTTATAATGCACTAACTCACGTTTCAGCACATCACAGCCGTACTGACAGTTTGCCATCGAGCACGAAAGGGCACCTAGAGGAAAGTAATTCAACACATTTAGATAAGGACTCCAATCAGTACCAGAAAATTACTAAAAACTTTGGAGAAATAAGATGCAATTAGGACAGAAGCAGAAAAATGCTTGTTGAATTTGACAGGTATCCAGTCACGCTTTAAAAAGCAAATGCATATGCCGTAAATGTTTTGTTTCCACAAACTGCAACTCTTAAGAAATAAAACAAAACAAACCAAAAACCAACCCAAAAGAAAATCACCACAATAGTAGGAAGTTGTATCATGGAATGCAGCCCCCATGTGGAATGTAAAGCCCAGTGTGTCGCTCCTGGACAGCACTGCCATTTTAAAATAGAAGCATCTTCAATTCAAGGTAATTTCTCCCCCCTTCTCTCTGTCCAGACACTCAAAATATCCCATTTTATGGGAGCAAGTAGGACCCAATCTCCAAGAGAGATGACAGTATAATTTTATATCAGTCAACCAACCACCATCTGCAGCTGTAATGATTTTACTCTCATAAGGACATAATACAGCAGAACTGCAGGTGTCTTGCTGCAATGAAAACTGCAAGCACTTGTCCTCAAAGGCCAATTAACAGTGATTTACAGCACTGAAGAATGCTTCTGGGGAAACGTGTAATAAAACTAATAATATCAAAATATTTGTTCTTGTTTTGTTCAATCAAATTTCATTAGAAAGTAAGAAGCTCATCTTGTGCAACTGCCTAACTTCCAGCAAGATTAATCTTTTACTTTGGGACTCATCTTCATTTCATTAAGGTTCCCCAGGAAAACCCAAGCAGGGATCTTGAGGAGCCTGAGAAAAGCAAGCAACAAGCCTTGCCGTACTCGAGCACGTTCCATCTGGCATAAGCATGTAGCCGTTCAGACAGTAGCACTTGTAGCTGCCGTAGGTATTCATACAGCGGTGTTTGCACGGCCGTGGCTTTAGTCCACACTCATTGAGATCTGAAACAAAAGGTACAAGGGAAAGGGTTGGGAAAAGAAAACATATGAAGCACGTGTGAAAAAAACCTACTAGTTAGGTTCCTGGAGAAGGAAGGAAAAATACAGCAGTTAGCTTTTTATAGGTGATCCAGCTGATAGCGAGTGTCCAAACACCCTGCACAAAGCCCAGTTCACCCCTCCTGCCAAGGGGCGTGTTTACTGCTGTTTCACAGATCCCTTTCAGAAATGACAGCGTTAGCCTTACATTAAGTGCCAACAGGAGTTTCATTAGGGAATGCACAAGCTCAGGCTGCTCACATCTTGCTGCTACTCATGTCGATGCCATGTCCAGGAGCGGCCAGAACTCTGGAGGAGGAGCAGGAGGAAAGCAAACGTCGCTGCTGCAATCACTATCAGTGATTCTGATAGCAACTCAGTGATTCACTTCCATGCTTCAAAATTAGTCACAGAGGAAATTAGGAAAGCTGATGCTAACCTACTTTAACCAATCTCACAGAGAAAACATATTCCTTACCGCTAGAGAATACTGGGGGAAAACTGGTCAAGTGGAAAAGCAGCAGATGATTATGCTAGAGGGGAAGAGCAAGTTTTCATTATGAAAGTCTTTGTATATAAAAAAACCCCAACCAAATAAACAACTGTACATAAAAGTACTCAAAAACAAACAGGTGAAAGGTCATACTTTGGAAGGTAAACCTGTCTGGGCAATACAAAAAGCTATTTTTTCTTTCTTCTGTAAAACTTACTACAATTAGGCAGCTCCTGACAGACATTATAGCTGCATTAACATCTTTATTACACATGCAACAAAAAAGTCATTGTTGGTAACTGCCCACATGGAAATACCCCACACCATTGACTATCCCGAGATTCACAGACAACAATAACTTTGAAGTAAGAGAAAGAAAATTTCTGAAGTCTAAAATATCTGTATTCTTCCTCTTTCATACAAAAAGCCTCACTTTACAAAAATAAACACATAACAGAGTTAAGTATAAAATACTTAACTAGAAGTGGGGACAGACTGAGGAAAGGTAATGCTGAAATTGAGCTGACAGGGCAGCATTTTAACAGCACCTGCATTAACTTTTAATGCTTACAGCCCACTGCACTTCAGCTCCTAAATTCAGATACTCCTGAAGACTTTACCCTTAAGAACTCTCTCATATTTATTTCCAGAATTACAACCACAGATCCAAAGTTGAAAATAAGAATTATTTGACTGTTCTCAGTTTAGCATCTTGCATAAAGTAGAGATTACATTGTGAGCCTTAAATAATTGGATTTTTCTATAGACCTCTGAATACTACAGCACCATTTGCTACAAAACATTTAGTACAGAAATGAAAGCTCTGGTACTGACAAATAGACAGCTATTAGCAACATATGCAGAATCAACTGCATTAGGATATCACATCACATGCTTTTTGTTTGTGAATTTTTGACTAAATTATTTCTCCTCTTCCCTTCATTCTATTTCTGCCTGTGAGCAAATGCTGTCAACAACAGCTTTTGATTCACATCCTAAAAGACGTGCTGCAAGTAAAATGCCTGTGCCTTGAAAAAGTCCAGATTTTTCAACCCTGGCTGACATAACAGAAAGCGAAGGTCACAAGGCATCAGAAATAGGCTGTTAGTACAACCCCAAACCTCATGTGTCACAGGTTTTCACTTTTGCCTTTGAAATGAGCTCTTCAGGTTAGCTGTGGTAGGGCACACTGCTGAGCCCAGCTTATTTACCCCAAAATGCAACTTTTCTTCTTTCCACCAGTACAGACGGGCACATACTCAGCACCTGCACGAGGAGCACCACTCTGTTTCCTAGGAGGCACATTGTATGGTTACTGGCAGGTCCTGCTAGCTCTGCATAAAGGCCTGTATGAGTATGATGACAGTTCTCTTGATCCATCTCCATGCACTGCTAATCTGTAACAGGGTGCTTCCCTAAGAAGTGTCTGGGTGTACTGCACATGGACCCAGGGAGTGCTGAAACCTTCCTGCTATTTATATACTCTAGCTGGTTGGGTGTTTCTTGTTCCTTAAGTAAGGTCTATTTTTTCAACAACAGGTTCAGGATAATGCTAGCAGTCAAAAAAGAAGAAAAAAATCAGTCATAGCAACATAGCTCTTGATCAAATGCCTGTTACCTATCAATTGTGTATTTCAAGCAACACCTCAGCATAAGTGTCTACAAATCAAAAGAGAAAATAAGAAAACAGCAGAAGTTTCCTCTTAAAAAACTGAAAGCTTAACTATATAAATTCAAAGAGTAATAAAGATAACACTTGTACATAATTTTTCTTTTCAATAAAATATAATTCCTTTTACACTAGAATTTAAAATATAAAGCCCAACACTGTTAAAAAGTTAAACAAATCCCTTTAATTTCTTTGTAGGACTGTCCTCTCACTGACCTGCATTGGAGAATTTCATTGTTAAATTCAATTCCCATGTTGCCTACAATGGTACAGTCAATGCAAAACCAGCACTCTTAATTGTAAAGATACCATAAGACAGTACATAAAAGCAGAGTGACAGTTCTGGCCGCTACGGAAAGCAGCTCTGGAAGTGCAGGCTGCTGAGCACGAGTATTTTATTTTTAAAGAAATGAAATGAAAAGAAAATGTGGATGTAAAGAAAGGACAAGAGTGCTACGCTGGCAAATCCTTGACTGCTGCATGGCACCACACATGATCCTGGATAATGACCGACTTCAGGGCACACTTCACAATGGGGCACTTCTTCCCAGGAAGATGCAATACACTCTGCGGTTTTCCTTAATTAGCTTCTGCAGAAGACTCCAGCAGTCAGACTTTTCTGACTTTTCCTGCCTATTAGCTAATTTGGATCAGGTGACACACAGTTCAAATATTCAATATCAAATTTACCAACCTAGAAAACCAGGGACCAGAAACCAAGTAAATCATTAAACTGTTATCACCATACTATAAGCAGTAGATCAGCTTTCATTTTTAGCAACTACCATCACACTACCATGTCAAACTAATGACAGGAGATTTGTATCACCCGGGAGAGTTTTGTTCACCTCACTTAGTCTGATTAATCAACAGCTGCCAAATGCAGAAGTTAATGACCCTCATTTTCTTCAACTTCCAGCTTTATGTAAGTAAAGGCAGTCTGGGGTTTATCTAACCTGAATTTCCATCGCTCTCATTTTACAAAGGAACTTGGAAACAAAAACTGCTGGCCCTGAGAGAAGAGCAGAGAAAAGAAACAAAAGCAAGTTACAACCATGAGTACGGTGGAGCGTCGAGGCGCACAGCATCCTGGAAATACAATCAGTAATTAGCTCTGCACGCTAATGTCACTGCGGGTTCAGCTTTTGCATCACAGCCATCGGCCTATTAAGCCTCCAATCTCTTTGCACAAAATGTTTTACTGTTTCAAGCCGTGCAGGTAGAAGGAGCACACCACCTGAAATGCAGGAGACCATCTCACCCCTTGATGCTATATTTCTTGGATGATGATCCAGGGGTGGAACAGAAGTACTTCACTGCTCTGACCAGGGGGACTTGTATATGGCTGCTCATCTTTATATGATGGGAAGAAGGCATAATAAAAATAAAAAGTACCAGAGCTTTGTAACATGCATTACTTCATCATTTAAAAATAAAACAATTATATATAAAAGTGCCAACAAGAACTGCATTACAAAAGAGAAAGTATTAAACTTTGCATCACATTCCTAGAATAAGAGCATAGTAAATTAGAGAGAAGTGACCTTAGATTTCTTTGCATCAAGACAGCCTTTCCCAGCTGCACAAAGTTAACCTGAAATTGCTTTAGATTGCGAGCAAAAATCACAACTTTTCAACTATTCATATTTGTTTGTGAACACGGGTCTCACTGAAGAGCTGGTATCAATGTTCTTGTGAACATCTTGCAAGAAGCATTAGTTCCGTCATTAACGCTATAAATCAGAGAGCTGGCACGGGCTATTCTCAAGTTGCTCAGCTTTTCTCCTAACTGGTTACAGCTGTGAACTTGGGATCAAAAAGCTAAAAAGGGAAACACTCCAAAGTTTTGAATGCTCTGAGGAGAGCACATGGTTACTTCTCGTGTAAAGTCACTGCAGTTTAATTGCTGATGATTGCAACATAATAGAAGACCTGTCAGCTAATCCTAACTTCTGAGAGACCTAAGGCAAGGTTTGACTGCCACAGCAGCTGTAGGCCCACTGGAAAAGGACAGCATCCAGGCATCACCACACGGTCAGGGTTCAGCAGTTCTGCTGTGAGGCTGAGTTCTTCTCTTGGACTGGTGCCTGGAACACGGCTCAATCCACAGGGCCCATGAGCAGATGACATGCAAAGCCTGCTTTTCAGTGCTCAAGGATGCCTTTCGCCAAGAACCTGGGCATACTTTACAGCCCAGCACCACCCACAGATTCTAGAAAGACTTCCATCTCTGCAGGGCAACTCCCTCCTTTATTCTGACAACAGCATTACTTTCTGTTACTAATTATTATTCTAGAACCAAAATGACAAAGATGGCCCACAGACTGAATAGGAGAGGTGCTATATTAAGATATAAGAACATAGGTCACACTTATCCTGTGCAAGCTGAACTTCCTCCCAGCAAAAGCAGACTGCATCCACTATGCACTTTCAGGTCTCATCCTCTGATGGAATCAGCACATGGCAAGAAGAACACTCTGAACAGCTCAGCGGTCTCACCACAGAACAGAATAGATACAGGCTGCAGTCACCCCAACTGGTGTACAATTTGAGACACCAAGGTCAGCAGGCATCTCAGAACCCTCATGCACATCTGCCACAGCAACTTGGCCATCAGTACCATGCAAGGATATTTGAGCAGCGCCTCCTAAAAGGCTTCTTTTAATCATTTATTGCCACAGTTTTGTCCTTCCTTAGCATTTAGGGGAAAGTGAACAGTTCAAGACTGCAGCCTCCAGCAATCTGCAGAGCATTCTTTTGAGTTATTAAAGTAATTAGTAGATATAAAAATTGTTACATGTACATATAAAAACTCTTAGTTCACTGCACTGTTTTCTAAAGAAGTTTCAGACTGACCCAAACAGGTGTAGAATAATAAAATCATAACAACCCATCCTTCAAAATGTCAGCTCAGAATAAAGGGAAAAGGAAACAAGATAATTTGAGAGATGACAGAATAAATGAAACTTAAAACTGAAAAAGACAACATTCATTTTCACATCAGTTCGGGAAGGATTAGTAAACCTAAAAATAAATACATATCTATTTTTAAAGAAAATAATTCACTCTAAAATCAACATGTCAGAAGAAGGTTAGTAAACATCAGGGTACATTTTTGCACAGTAACATCATTCTAAATGTCACACTTTTCTACCATGCTTCCTCAGGACTCTCAGAAACCCTACAAACTTTTTCTGTAGGCTGAGACAACTGGAAAATGGAGATATCTTACTGAGATATCTTGTATGTGAACATGTCTTAGGCATCAAAATCTAAGAAATCATGCATTACTACTATGCTTTATACTCTATGATATTTATAACATTACACGTTTTAGAGATCATTTTTGGAAAAAAAAACCCAACAAAACAAAACCCACAATGAAACTATACTGATAATTCAGTAAGAGAACACTTCATCTTTCCAACTCTTAAGGGTGCACTACAGTTTATTGCTACCTAGCTAGTTCAGGAGTAGAAATGTTAAAAATGAGAATGTATGAAAGATTTTTTTCTTTTTCTTTTTTTTAATTAAATATTATTTCACTATCCAAGCCTGAAAATTGTGACTTTATGAGGTAACAATCCTGACCACAAGACTTAAATAATTTGATTCAGATTCAGGAGAGCATGTAAATACATGCTTTACACTAATCTCACTGATCTCATCCGAATGAAAGCCATTTGTTCCCCTGTGTTATCCCACTGCAGATGTCATTCTCTCTACAAATGTCAATCTCAATATTGGAATAGCTACAGCAGTAACAGACCTGGTCTATCAGTTCACTACCCTCCAATGCAGGTGACAGAGCAGTTGCAGGGAGAAGGAAATTCTCTTTGCCGCACTTCACTTTCTTACCTTGGTTGCAGGTTTTTCCAGTGTAGCCCGGGTGGCACTTGCACTTGTTTGGCCCGATGCACTCACCATGTTTGCATCCTGGCTGGCATATGGCTGCAAATAGAGGAATGCTCATTATTTTCCTCTCCAGCCACGGCTGACAGCGCTTTACTTTGAAACAAATGGCAACATCCTAACAACCGGTACCATTTACAGTCCTCCCTTCAGCACCATTACATGATTCAAATACCACTATTCAAACATCGGGTGCACTTTCAAAGAATCCCCACCATCCCAACACTTGGCAGAAGTGAGATACTTGTCAGCAGTTTATTTTTGTACAACCCTATATTGTGCTGATTTGAGGATATTAAACCCTTTTAATACCTAATGAGCGTGCAGGCACTATGCCTTCACTTGCTCCAGGACTCGTGGCATTAAATTTGGTAAACCTGGAACACGTCCCAGCTATGTAGAAAATACCTACACCAGTGTCAGAGGTGACCTACACACAAAGCCACAGCTCAGTCACTGATAGGCAGCAGCACAGAGCCCAGCACTCATCATTTTCCTCTATGACTAAGGCAACACTCTTACCCGAATCTGTCCCTTTTGGGTGTTTGGATTCTGGCATGGGAATTACTTTATTTAGTTATTTATTTAGAGGAAAAAGGACTGGGTAAAAGCAAAAGCAACACTGACTGCCATATGTTGTTGTATCACTGCAAACATCCAAGTCACTTCTACTCAGAACACTTCAAGCACTTGTTACCCAACCTGCTGTGCAGATACACTCTCGGAATGTGAAATTATGGTCTGTTCTGCTTACAGAGTCAAATTTGCCAGGTAATTTCTAATTCCCCAAATGGAGCAAAGATGCAGAACTCCAAGAAATAAGTTAGGAAGCCATTTTTTGGTACCTCTCAATGTAACACAAAATTCATAAAGCAAACTTCAAAGACTTCAATAATAAACCAAGCATTGTTTTTGAATGTAAGAATTAATGCACAAATATATTTCTCCTAATGTAAGATTAGCTAACAGGAACATTTCCAGAGTGCCACGAACACTGCGTAACTCTGAAAACTATTTTACAGCTGAAAATTTTAAACAATATTTCCAAGTGTCTCTTTATTAGACATGTCTTTATTACTGAACATACTGGAAAACTGAGGCATTGACTATGTTCTAAAACATGGTTTATCATTTTGTGACAAAACGAAGATGTAACATTTTGGTGATCTTGCTGTTTAAGCAAGTTGGAGACAAATTAGACAAGAAATCAGAGGGTGGCATGGTTTGAAAACCTTCTAATCAGGATTTACTATTTACCCTGGCTTTAAGTTCATTTTCTAAACTAACAGTATCATTTGACATTTGCAAACTAACTAACTAGATCCAGCTATAATACTAATTCATCTGACAACAGGCTGTATCATAAAACTGGATGCATTATGGATTTAATTTAAGAGAAATCTGTCAGAAGGCCCTCAAAAATATAGCTTGCATTCCAGGCAAGCTGTTCAACAAAATTAGAACAGAAACAAGAGATAAGTTTTTGTTGTGGAAGAATTATGCAAATACATCTCCCATGTTCTAAAATATTTTCCACAATTCCCACAAATACATCCTGCTAAGTGTAGAAGGATTCTGCTCCAGTTTTAGGAGTGGATTTGTCCTTTATTATTGGTTTCTTTTTGGTTTAAACATTTTATATATATATACACATATATATATGGACAGTGATATGTCCTGAGAACATAAAACCCTGGTTTGTATCTACAGCACTGCTCTTGATGGATCTTCCTAACATGATGGTGCAGTCTTTCTGAAAACTGTCCTAAGGAATACCTTAAAGGGCAACAGAGAGGGATGTTTCTAGCTAATGCAAGGTTTATGGGATCTATGGGATCTTAGAGATATACTGGAGTAGACAATCTCTTAATAAACTTCGCTCCATACTAGGCAGTATTTAATGTTTTTTATAACATCCAGGTGGGTAACTCCTGACCTACTCTGCCTCCTTGTCTCTCCCATTTGTAAAATTCTCAAGCTAGAGGAGATCTCAGCCTCTCAGCAGTCTACAGCTCAAGAACATTTACTACCACAGGGAAAGTTTCCTAATGATTAGCAAACCACTATCCATAAAGTCAGTCATCATAAAATGGGGTTTTTTTCCACATTAAACAGGTATTAGGAAACCTTGTTTGCTGCCAAATGCTGCACTTGAAGAAATCCTGTTTATTAGAGTACATTCTGTGCACTTCAGCTACTGAAGTATTATGCATCTTATTTATACACAACTGCTTAAATTCAACACAATGTTACAACTGAAGAATTTATAAACACAAGTGCTTTGCTGTAAGCTTAGCAACGTCTGTACTTGGCCACCACCACAGGTACAGTTCTTACCAGGAATCAAGCCACCCTCACCAAGCAATTTGTACATCCTTCTGTTAACTTGAACAGGGCTTTGCACACGGCTGAGGACTTCAGAAGCAGGCAGCGTTCAGCCAAGCCTGCAGACCTGGCTAGGGTTCTACCACCATCTATATGCCCTTCCCACTGACCTCTAGCAGAGTCACCAGGCCCAGAGAGGTGGGCTGGCTCAGGCTCTGCCAACTGCAGCCTGCAAATACTCCCTTCTCCGAAGGAGAAGCTGCCCCTGCACGGCACCAGAGAGACTTGCTGACTCCCAAAGGGTTCCACTTAAACATGGTCAACAATGAGATCCAGGTATAAAAATAACCTTGAGCCTGACTTTTGGCATTTCCTTTAAAAGCAGGCAATTATTTCAGCTGCTTGGCATGAGTGTAGGCACACACTATGTATCCTGACGTGACTGGGTTTTTTCTTTGAATTTCCCACTCTACTTAGTTTCTTGTAAAATTCCAGACAGAATAGACTATTTCAGTTGCTCTGCTCAACACAATTAGACTTAAAAGTAGTAAGGAAAGAAGCCCCCCAAATAATATTCTTTGCATCTTGACAATTAAAAAATTTTCCCACAATTGACCACAACTACCAATAGACCATCACTTCCCTCCAATCAACTCACATTTACAATGACTGAAATGAGCCATGGCTATGGACTTCAGTCTGCTATGGAACACCCACTTCCCTACTAGGCAAGAAGGAAATATAGGCAGTGGAGAGTTACGTCAGGCTGAGAAAGTCACTCTCTGACACACTCTCTGACTCTGGCAAGAAAGTCCAGAGGATAACAGTCTGAAATGGTTGCCAAAAAGATGCAAAAAAAAAATCTTTCTATTCTTTACAGTAATAATTCTTTTAAACGAAATTTAAAAGTACACTTGTATAGACAAGTGCCACTAAAACAAAGATGGGCAATTTATTGTTGAATCAGTATCAACAAAGACCTGCCATTTCTGCAAAGATTCCTCTCTGAAAGCATTTAAACCGGTGCTCCCATCACCTACTAATGTGGACTGAGACAGAAAGAAAACCTAAGCACAGCTATTTTCATCTTTAGGCAACTGCTACTTATTTATCTAGGCCGTAGAATGAAGTACAAGTAAACTTTACATTTCATTTTGTTGCCTAATTCATTCAGGAGTTATCAGCAAATAAACTCTGGTCTCATGATTACTCATTTCACTGTGATCATTTAAAAATTCTTATTTTGGGCCAGCTATGAAGATTTTCTCCATCTCAGTTGCCACCGACTTCAACGGAATCAAGGAGCTATCCTAAAGCCTCTTATTTGGCCATAAATCTAACAGAATACCCATTTTCCAGGTTGGCAAGAACTACCTTTTCCTGTGAAGATAATAAATACCATATTTTCAGTCTCACTTAAACTTCAGGACAAATTAAACTTCTTGTAAAAATAACATAAGGAATTGAAACATGAATGAGTGGTTTGGGGTTGGGCTGGTTGGGTTTTTTTTCCAACTGTGGAGGAGAGGAATTTATTTTTTATTACCTGACACTGTCTGATGGAGACCTAACCAGAGTTGCACTGCACCTGCCTAACTCCTCCTCTTCATTTGTGACCAACAGTGGAAATCCCTGGGCTTTCTTAGTGGAGTATCCATACCAGTTTCTCTCTTCTTTGGTTTTCCAACACTCCTAACTACGTCTGTCATCAAAACAGCCTTTAGTATAATTCTGTGTATAAGTCTTACATTCTTACAAGCTTTCCTCTGGGCTTCCTCCTTCACCTGAGGCTGGCTCCCTTTCTTCTGTGGTGCTAGCAGACCACAACCTCAGCTTCTAGACTTCTCAATCAAAGCCTGCTTCAGCTCAGCTCAAAGCTGTCTATTTACTTTTTGCAAATCTTTTCAAATTATGCAATTGCATAAACGCACAGGAAAATAAATTTGCCTTATTCACAGTAATTTGGACCTAGGATCCCAAAGGTATGAGCTAATATGTAAAGTAAATCACTGCAGCTCTTTCAGACGTACGTATTTCTCTTTTGGTTAACTACAAAGAACTGCAGAAGAATGCATAAAGCTTAACCTACCACACAGTTAACAGTTGGTGGTAAAAACGTGTCATACCCATAACTCCCAGTACAGAATTACTTCTGAAAAAAACCCAACTTTGCTTCCCAAATAAGTGTAGTAGTAGTCACAATATGTATCTCTGCAGAGTCTAATAAGTCTGACTAGGGCAACTGTGTATTAATTTTCAGGGAATTTCATATGCAAAATATTCCTTACTGCACTTTTTGACAGATAATAAATGTCCTTGACCAACTTCTGTAACTATTTGCTATTATGATATCACCAGATAAAATGGTAGTATCTAATGCCTGAATATTTTTTCACAAATTACTTGCACTAACTTGTAACATTCATGATAACAAACAGTCTCAAAACACATGCTTAAGCTTCCATCTAAAACATTACAGTTCTGTTAAGTAAGCAGCTCCTAATTTTTCACACACAACCACTCCATCAGCCCCGGTAAATCAGTTACTCAGTTTGCACATACGATTCTGGCAACAGCACATTAACATGACAAACTGCAACCAGTGTGGGCTCTTCACTGCAGTGAATTCTTTGCTTGGCTATGACTGTTGCCAAATGTGTTTCTAAACTGCATTAGACAAATCCAGAGCCTGGGTTCACGAATGCCTTGTGACTCAGAACAGCACTTAAAAGCACACGTAACGTAAGCATGGGTAACACTGAAGCCAATAGGATTTAATGAAGTCAGTGAAAGTTAATCTCCTGCTTAAGCACTTAAATACTCTTTTTAAAAATCAGCAGAAATTTAATCTAACACAATACAAAATGAGAAACTCATGCTTTGCATTGTCAATCTTTCCATGTTTGCCCTTCAAGTGGCTTATGATTGCTCAGAGAATGGTGCTCTAGCATCTCATGCTGGCTTTCTGTGCATCTATTGAATTCCAAAAGGCAGAAGCAGGCTTACATCAGTGTCTCCATGTGTGGTGGCAGGAAACAAACTGGGCCCTATTGCTATCCTCTTTATTAGAATGGAACACCCACCAGCTTCAGCAGAGTAACTTCTGTATGACAGCAACAACACTGACTTTCACAGACAGATGATCAGCTGATGGCTTTGCTCCCTTTCTGAAGGCTGCTACTCCTGCCACAGGGATGAGTAAACACGACACGGCAGTTCCAAAGCAGCAGCAGCAGCCGCCCACAGCCCCGGGTACCAATGTAAACTGGGTTGATTTCATTTTGCCCTAAGGTGACAGCTGCACGCTGCTGTACAGCAGGGGCTGTGAAGTTTCCCCGTTGTGGGAATGACAACCTGCAGCGGAGGTGCAAAGCAGGCAACAGGAGGTGGTAAGTGCTTCAGCCATCTCAAACCTCCCATTGTACAAGATTCAACACTAGGAAAGAAAATAAGGCCTCCTAGATCTGACAGCTTGAGAATATGATGCTGGGAGCATAAACAATTTACAGGAAGGAAAAAATATTGCCAGGGGCTTGAGGGTAAAATAAAGAAAAAGAGGGAAAAGGGAAAAGTACAAGAGTTTAGAAAATAAGTACCTCATCCAACTGGTGACATGGATAAAACGGCCCTCTGAATTTCCTTCCCCCTTAATCTTACCCATATAATTTTTTTTTTTTAAATAAATAAATAAAAGAACATCTACATCTTCTTGTTACACATAGTTTTCAAGTAAACTTGTGACTTAGAGGCCATGACTCCAAGTCATAACCTTGCCAAAATGATTTCAAGAAATATGTTCAGCTAACCTTTGGGCTGGCACCTTAGGCTGGCTATTCTCTGCCTTAAGACGTAGAAAGCTGCAAAACAAATATCCAAAAAAAAAAAGAAATTCCAGCTTTTTTTTTTTTTTTTTTTCCCGTAAGGAGGATGGACTTGGCTGGGGTTTTTATCAACTTGTTACATTCCTGGAGCCTTACACACATTCAACATTCAGAGCTTTTCTGAAATAAAAAAAAATTCTGGTACACATTTAAAACTGGAAATACCTTGCATCAGTTATTTCATTATGAGATTCAACAAACACATTTGGATACATAAGAGTAATTAAAGATAATGATGTGATGCTATTCTTATTCAATCAACTAAGGAGCTACACTTTGTCATGTTTCATATGGTACATACTTGTAAAAATTCTCATGTTTCATGGTTTTGGTTCAATTTTTCCATCAAGAGAACATAAAAGCTTTTCTTAAAGAGACAGTATCCTTTCATTTCAATATAGGTATATATTTTTAATGCCGCGTTTCCACAGAGCAAACATAAAGGGTTAGCATCTGGATGCCAATTTGAGAGTAATTAGAATCACACCCATTTATAAGTATCTGAACATCTGTAACCAATAAATGTGTTGGCATATAAATTTACTGGGCATTTTTATAATGTCTAAATTTTGAATGCCATCTAAATTAAAACTAATGCTTAGAGACCTTTTTAGCTCTTACTAGCACATGAAACTAGATACTCTACAAAAGTTAAATAAGATGGAAACAAAGATTTATGTTTCAGGATTTTATAAATCGATTTATTTGCCATTAAATTATTGTTAGCAGCATAGCTTGCTATGCCAAATAGCTTTATTATAAGAGACTGGGAATTAAGCAACAGCAGCTCTTTGTATTTTAAGTAGTATGTGACCAATACTTATGGATTTGCTATGATTGAAATTTATACTGGTTTAAATTACTTTTAACCAGAAAGTCCCTTAGCATTTGTTACATCAGAGGGAGGCTCCCCAAGTTGCTGCTGGACTTTGAGGGAAGCCCCAAATACAAATATACTACAGGAGTAAATGGTCAAATCATGTTACTGTTGAGATTTCCTTAGGAAAAAAACAGACTGCAAAAATATTACTCTAAGTGTGAAGTGCAGGAGGGATGCAGGGGGGAAATGGAAAAGGATACTGTATCTTTAACATAGTAAAGTCTTAACTGCTTTAAAAACATAAAGCTTCTAAACTGAAAGCTACTGAATAAAAATAGCAAAACCTCATTTTTTCTTGCGTAGCAGTACTAAAGCAGTATTGCAATTCTGTATAAAATGACTTTTCTTTGAAAAGTACCAGGGATGCACAAAAATACTGGTCATTTTGTCACTTATCAATTTTAATGCAACATTGCCAACACAATGCAGCAATGCAGACTGTGCTCTTGTAACCACAAATTCAGTAACAAACCTCTTACTGACTTTAGGGTGGTTTCTGCTTAGTGGGTCAGCCTCCTGGAAGCCAGTATTTTAATGGCTTGTTAGTGACAAAAATCATGGTTTCATTTTTGTGCATCTTGGACTATACAGAATTGCCATTTCCGCTGAAAGTGTTATGTGCAAGAAACAGAAGTTCTAAGTAGCTCGAGGCCTCTTCTCCCATTGATGTATGAGATGAGTTCTGTGGGTAAACTCCCATCAACATCATCGTTGGTTATACAAAAATGTCCTTCTCTAGGCATCAATGAGAGCACGGCCACCTCTTCCCCAGACCTCCCCGCTCCCACCACCGTGCACCTCTGTAAATAGATTGCAGAGTACAGACACACAATCTTTAAGCTCATTAGGACAGGAGCAGCAGCACAGACACTCTTTAAGTTTCCTTCACAAGGGCAAAAAGGCAGCAGCAGCATGCACAGTTCACAGCAAAGCATTTAGTTATGCCTGCATCTGCTGAATCAGCTTCTACAAGCTCCCCTCTCTCTCTCTTGCAGGTGATCTCAAGAACCTCCTGAAATATCTACGCTTTCTATTAGGTTTCACTAAATCTAAATGCTAACCTGACGTCTTTCAATTAACATTTTTTAATGATGCAATGCTAAGGGGAGGTGTACACTGATGGCTTAACTTATGATCTTACTAATGGGCTCTTTTACTGCATACCTTCTTGACTGCTGTGTACCTAGCAGGCTTTTGGGCCAATTGTGATGGTTTTAGTGTAAGGTGTAGGGAAACTATTCCGGTTTTGCTCCCTAGGTAGAACACGCAAACCTCAGATAACCAGAGGGAGTTACAACAGATGGATGCGCTCAAAGTTCATGCTCATCTTCACAACCCCTTCTCAAGGTGGACATTGTTATCTTTAAGGAGAATTCAACATTGAAATGAGTGAAGTAATCAAACAGCACCACTACTTGTAAAATCCACATTCAGCGAGATTTTTTTTGTTAAATATCTCCTGTTGGACAAACTTTCTATCCAACAGACAAAAATCTCAGAGTACCCTCTGCTGACTCAAGAGACATGCAGACTTCTGCCAACAGAGGATCTGACAGTAGATCTGCATGCGTTTATAGAACTGCAGATCCAACCTTCTGTTTTGTATATATGTGAACATGGCAAAAGGAACCACTTTTCCATCACCTCTAGCAAAGGAGTTGTCCAAATTGTAATCCAGAATGAGAATTCAAGTCATTTTACATTGCTTTTCCTAAAAATAAAGAAATAAATAAACAAACTTCACCTAACTCTATACTGAAGTAGTATCTTTTTG
This sequence comes from Megaceryle torquata, assembly GCA_024611175.1. Lineage (NCBI taxonomy): Eukaryota > Metazoa > Chordata > Aves > Coraciiformes > Cerylidae > Megaceryle > Megaceryle torquata. Next base: position 7,700 of record JANIJG010022156.1, on the reverse strand, counting down.
TACAGCTCTTGGCTATTAAACTGCAGCTGATGTTTTGAAGCAAAGGGCAGCTACATCTTTAGTTTACCTTGACTACATCTAACTAGCGTACAGCTCAGTTACAAACAGACATGCAGCCAAGTACGAAGCAGGTGTATTTTGTTCATGAAAGACACACGCATGTGCAAATCTTTTTTATAGCTTTTCAAAGAACTACAGAGACATCTGTAAGCCAGCTAAAAGCCAGGGAGGTACACTATTAGTTCTAATAACTTTCAGGAAACAGAGACAGATTAGTGGCAAAAAAAGTCCACAAAAACCTGTTTTTCAGAAAAGCCCTTGCAAGGTCTGTTGGAAACTGAAGGGGAGAACTTCCACTTCCATACTAAGGAGTAAAAAGCATCACACTACTTCTCACATAAGTTTGTGCATGTCTCTTATCCCATGTTTTCGTTTTCTGGTTCCTGGTATAGTTTTCTGGAATCTGTTTCCACAGCTCAGTATGTGAACATATATTCACAGTTGATTGCTGTACGCTGGATTATCACCCAGTCAGCAGCAGTTCCAAGGACTTCCCTGCTGTTTGGCCTACCTCCGACCTAGCAGAGACAGCCATCCCTGCAGAATACTGTCACGGACATCCTATTAAGGGGATGGATGAAGCTGACAGGCTTCAGCAAGTCTGCTAGACTATGGTAGCCAGAAAACAGGAATGGACACGACTATTTTCTGTTCTGTGACTGACAGCTCTCATCCTGCTCGAAGAGCTGAGCTCCAGCTCTACCACTACTGGAAATTCTCTTCCCTCAGGTACTTCAAACCATGAAAATTACTGCTGAATAACACCTTAACAAACAATAAAATAAATAATAAAGTTTAATCAACTTTCCAAGGAATTTTTTTTTTTTCTGCTGGCACACAGAAACGTACATTTGTGCAAGGAGCGTGCAATGGTCACAGCCCCAACTTAGTTTTCCCTCTACGCTTTAAAAGAATGGGTTCTGGGTTAGGACAACACACTCAGCACCACAGAGGCAGCTGCCTTACAATACAAAAGTAGTTGACAGCTGTTCTCCACTCTGTCACAAGTCAAAACCTCCTACTCTGAGAGAAGAAGTCCAGACAGAACACTTTCTACCCTGACTTTTGCTCTGGATTATAGTTTTGCTGTGTGCATAACAATAGCACACAGAAATGCAAGACAACAGCCCTATTTTTACACACATCGGGTACTTCATCAACGTACCTTTTTTCAGGGAAGTAAGCTTTTGTATGATTGATTACTCCTGCTTACAGCTATTGATCCCACTACCACTTATTAAGGTGCAAGTAAATCCCACAGGCTGGGCAATAACATGGGATTTTTGGACTAATTTCAACTGGGAAATTTAACATCTATCTTTAAAACACTGATGCTGTGAGTCCATCAGTGTAAAGGAAAAGCTCTACCGATGATGATGTTACATCACATGAACTAAGAGTTGTTGCTTAAACAACATTTCTGCTGCTTCTAAATAATCCTTTCTACATACCAGGTTCAGACAATAATCTGGTTTATATACCAGACTAAAATTTCAGAAAAGCTACTCAAGATACATTAGTGACAGACTATATCCACAGTTCTAAATCTAGATTAGGCCACTAAACAAGTGTGGATGAATTTTCAATTTATGAGGACCAAGAACTGCTAATGATTTTGAGTTAGATCTGTTCGGCCCCTTTGAAAATATGGCTGTATTTGCATCAGTGTCAAAATGAATCCAGTTGCCTGAACATGGATCTCACATTGGTGTTCACATTTTGTAAGAAAGGAAGACAAAAATCCAACCTATTTCAAAGTTTTAGATTAGTTCAGCTGGAAGGACACTTCCTCAGTGCCTTTGCTGGAACTGGAAAGGCCAATTTCACATCACTGCAGACAGAATAATTCTACTAGCCAAGATGTTAGAGTTGATGCTGACAGGCTTTGGAAGCAAGTGTACAGACAGATCAGACCTCCACGCACTTCCTTATATGTGCACGTGTAATATATTAACAGGGAACAGAGGATGGTTTAAAGGAAGAGTGTAAATTAAAGGAGGGGCCTGATTTCAACTTCTTCCTCCATGTTTGTAAGAGTGAAGAAGACAGCTGAGTTATGCTGACTTGGGTTACTAAGCAGCAGTAAACACCATTATGCTTCTACGTGCACTCCTCTGTCAGTCAAAGGGACATAAAAGGAATTACTCCACACCTCACAAAAGCCAGTTTAGCTAATGCAGTTCAGTTTACATTTGCAACTGTATGGATGGATTACGGACAGAAGATCAGGGGCTCGGAGTTACTAGGGCTTAATGTGCTGCTGCTTGTCAGCTGTGCCACACTCCTACCCCCCTGTTACAGCTGACACATACAGGCTTAAATACCTGTCACAATTAAAACATTACTTTAAATCACACCACTGGTTTAACCTAACGCATTTTTTTCTCAACAGCCAGGGGCAGAAGGCACGCCCACACGCGTGTGGTGGAGCAGCTCAGCTAGACAGCAAAAAACCATATCCAGTTATGTCAGTGATCACCTGCCCATGGCTCATTGTGGTTCAGAGGTCTCCGTAAGCTGGGACAATCCTGTCCTGTATTAGAGCCTATGTTCTTGCTACTCTGGCTCCAGCAGGGCTCTCACCTTCCATTTGTTGTTGTATTCAGAGGTAATTAGTGCCTACACACTAAATTATGCATGAGTAAGCAGGTGAGAATCCAAAGGTGCACCTTCAGGCAGATGAAGGATGGCTCAAACTAGTTTGAGAAAAGGAGTTCAAGCTCACTAATAAAGAGCTCAGCATTATTGCCTGAATATTTACAGCTTATTTTTTGGACTCATTTGTAAATTTGGTCTTGCTATTAATTTTTAAGCCTGACTCTATGCTTGCTTTCATTGCACAAGTACAACTTATTCTAGAAAAGGCAAAGAAAACGTACATCTAGAAGGTATGACACATATTTATGCCACTCATTTTGGGGGACGGGAGTAAGAGATTTACCTTCCTCCATAGGGAGAGGAGGAGAAATAATTGCGTGCCTCTTGGAAAATATTCAGCGATATCCCTTTGTACAGTAAAACACTCAAGTTTTCCTTTGAGGCCAGGAATGCTGCCTTCTATGCCAGGTTAATCCTTCATACTGAATGCCACATTCCCAAGGTGGAGAGAGTTGCCTACAGATTTTCTGTTTGGCTGCAAGCACTAGAAAGATTCATTTTCATTTAGTGTAATCTCCCACTCCATGATATGACTGGAATTTTCACCACCCACAACTAGGGCAGCTTTTCTTGCTTTATTTTGCTAGGAGTTTGGCTCCCATTTAAAAACTAGGAGCTGCTAAGTTTTTAATAAGGTCTTCACCCAAATCTGAGACTCTTCTGAACCAGTGATTCAAAAATTATCAGCACCCAGTATGCCAAATAAAAATGGTAAAATAACTGGTTTCAGACACCTAACTGGTAATTGTATTCTTCTAAAAGTCTGGTCCAAACTGCCGGAGACTACCACATAAAATTCATCTCTGCTTTTCTTAGAAATGTGCTTGGAGAACAAATCTGTGATTAGTTGACTAAAATGTAGTGGAAGGAGGTGAGAATTCCCCTAGCCTCTTCATGGGAATTATGAATCTTTGATAGTAGCACTTTCTGCTATTCCTGTCTCCCAAGATCATAAAAATCAGACTTGGTAATAGCAAGAAATTGACTTCCACCTAAACATGAGCTGCAATTTATGGTCACAGTAGGAGACAACTTGTCTAAGAAAAGGGCCACAGCGAGACTCTTTTAATGTTCTGGGGTCTGTTTGGTTTGTTCTTGTTTGGTTGGGTTTTTAAGCAAAGGGAGTTATTGATACTTGCCAGTGAAACCTTCATAGCTTCAAACATTTAAAGGCTCAATGATTTTCAAATAAAACTGCATGATGAAAGACGCCAATTGTTTCTATCATCTCTGGAGCAGCCTCAATCAATCTACTTCACATTCTCCTTCTCCATAAACATTAATCCCATGGAAAGGACTACTTCTTACTGATTAGGGCCCTAAAAAACCAAAATGATTCATGCTATGGCTTGACAGATAGTAAGCTGAGAACTCTGCATCAAAAAACAGTTTCCAGGATGTTATGTTCCAGAAGTACTTTACATTGCTTTTTAACTACTCGTCTTACACACCTATTAAACATTGTGGGCTTTTAACACACTTGAGGAGGAAGAAGCCAGTCTTGCTGTTTACAGATTTGAACAAAACCTTTGCTGAGAGTCTACAGTTGCATTGCCAATGCTATTTCTATCTCTTGCCTAGTATTTGCCACCTACAGTCACTGCCCTGCAGACTAAGCAACGTGTACACTATGTAATACCTGGTTTACTTAAAAAATGGCTTGGCAGAAAATGAACTAGCTTGCAAACATTTACATCTAAATAAAATGGGCTGGTATTTATAGGTTCTCTCCTGCAAAAACTTAAGGGATATCACTCATATGCACTGTTAAAGACATGAGTGAGCACTCCCAGTATCAAAATCTGTAATTTTAATAAGCTGAGGACTCTGACACTCCTAACAAATTTAACTTCTACACAGTGCTAGCTGCCACCACAGAACACCTTCTGAAGATGTAGTTAATAATGAAGGCTTAGCTACTTGGTTATCCTGTAATTATATCAAAGATTCTTGATAGATGGAGAATCTCAGAGCTGTTTCTCTTCACATGTGACCCAGTAAAAGGATGCTGTCAGGTGGGTTTATTCCCTTAGTTTTAGGTTAGCAAAAGACTGTTCGAATTTAATACTAATTGGAACATTTTTATCGACTTTCTAAGTGAAATATCAATAATTTGGGTTTCCTTCTCGGATGCAAATATTCCTGCCCTGCAGTGCTTGTAATGTGACACAATATAATGTTATGTCAGGCTATTACACCAGAGCACAAAAGGAAGTGGAAAAAAAACCAAATTCCTGGATTCTCATTGCTCTCTCTGAATTTAACCTTACTCGATTCCAATCACTTTTAGTACTATTAATAACAGATAGAATTTTAACACGACAACATCCTTCTGACTCACACGTGCAAAAGCCTAAGCCCTGCAGTATAAGAATGTGTGTGAACACGTGAAAGACGTGACTAGGTGTGTACAAGCCTTTTCTACGGGTGACTAGAAGCACCAGCAGCAATGATACTCACGTTGGCAATGTCCCCAGGACAATCGAGCCCAGCCCCAGCAGCAGTCAATTCTACTTCCAAACCGACACAGTCCTGTGGAGGAGACTATTTGTCTGGGCCACCTAAACAAGACAGTGCAGAAAAGTCTGGTGAGACATTTTGGAAGTAATTTACTACTAAAATTACTCCAGATTAAGAAAAACAAAAGACAAAGATCAGTTAAAAAAACCTCTCCTACATAGAGATATATATCCTTTTATTTTAAAACAGTAAGTGCTCTAAGCTGAGTCTGTGATATTTCTATCATTGCTACTTTGATTAGTTCAGAAAATATAAATGGCTACGGGCAAAGGAAAAGATAACTAGGGTAACTTTGCAATGCCTGTAAAAAATGACATGCTTTGCAACACGCTCACTGCTGCCACTCCCAGGCTGGCACTGAATAATTCCAGAAGTCCGAAATGAAATTTTTAACATGGAATAAATCACCATCATAAAGTTTCAGCAATGGTTTATTTCACAATATACGGTAATTTTTTTTACTCCCAGAAACGTTGAAGGAGAAAAAAAAAATCAACACAAAAGCTTCCTGAACTGTTAGACAGGAATCAAATATAAAAGGAGAGCTGTAGTTTTCCTTTGTTCCAAGTAAAAGACACCACGCTTTCAAGCAATTACAAAGTATTGACATAAATCGTTAATTTTTTTTCATGACAAGCTGAAATGACGTGAACACCGCACTGGCCCAAACCCTCAGCCTACACCCTGGGAGAGGGGCTCACGCTGGCTGGTTTATCTGCACACCCAACGGCTGTGCTGGGGAGTCCGCTCCCTGCAGCATCCATGAAGCCTCCTCCAATTCAGAGCCGCCCGCTACACCTGACAGGCTCAGCACAGTCCGTGAGGCACACGCTCCCCAAGCATTCATTTGCACCTTGCTTCATGTTAAAACTTGAGTTGCAACCTTCACCGTGTTCTGTTTCAAGTGCCTCGAGGCGTCAATAAACTAATTTTATTTTTCCAGGACGCCGAGCGCTTTGTTTCTAATTCTTGCAGGACGCAGCCCTGCCAGAGCAATAAACTTTTTATACCTATGCCCGTATTTAGGTTTCCCCCCAAGGACGGCGGACACGGCGCCGAGCGAGTCCATCCCGGGAACTTCGGGAGCGGCATCGGGTGACAGCGGGTCCCGCCGCCCTGCGCCTCCACCTGCCGGGAGCGGGGACGGGGCGCTCGGCCCGCCTGGCCACTTAGCCCTCGGCCGGCCGCGCCCGCGGGCACCTCTCCTCGACCGGGGGCGGAGGCAGGGCCGGGCCACGTCCCCGTCGAGGGCTCCGGCCTCGCCGGGAGGCAACCCCGGGGGCCGGTAACAAGCCCCCCGCCGCCATTTCGCGACCCGGCGCCTGTTCAGAGCCCCCGGGCCGTTACAGCCGCCGGCGCCGAAGCCCCCCGCCCGGCCGGGGAAGAGTCCGGGCTCCCTCCGCTGTCGCCCGTAGGGGCTCCGACCAGCTCGAGGAAACAACAACTTCCCCGCCCGGTCCCCGATCACGGTGCCCCCACTCACGCCGCGGAAGCCGGCGCTTACCTTCTGTCAAACTCCCCGGCCGCCCCCAGGGAGAAGCAGGACGCCAGGAGCAGCCTGAGGGAGAGCTCCATGGCCGGCGGGGCTCTCCCGCCGCCGCGCTGCAAGGCGGAGTCCGGGCCGGGGGTCTCCGGCTGCCACCGACGCCGGCTGCGCTGTAACAGCTCCGGAGCGGCGGCGGCAGCGAGCCCCTCTCCCTACCCGCCCGCCTCGCTGCCGGGCGGAGCAGGCGCTGCGCGGGGAGCGGCAGAGCCGCCCGCCCCCGGCAGAGGCGCCCGCGGCCGGGCCACCACCCGCCTCCCCGCTGAGGGCACCTGGCGGCCCGCGGCGCAGCCCCCGCCGGCAGAGCCCGGCCCGGCCCCTCCCCGCGTGCCGGCCCCAAAGCTACACCCCGTGCAGGAGCCGGTGAGAACGGGCCCCCAGCGCCTTCTGACAGGGGCCGAGGGAGGCAAAACCCACAGTCTGAAGACAGCAAGAAGGGGGCGCTTTGTTTTTATACGCTTTTCTGGATTGAACTTCACGAAGTACGGTGACCACCCACTCCTCCCTCTGAGCGAAGTCCACATCTAAAGCCAAGAGTGTTGAGATTTGGCCTTCTTTTGCCAACTAAACTTCCCCAGAATAAGGCTTCTCAAAAGAACTGTATGTGGGGTTTTTTTCTGGCTCAAACACTTAGTAGCAGCTCTCAGCTGTTGGCACATGTGACGTGAAGTGTCCCAAGCCCTTGTCCAGAAGTGACAAGTTTAAACATTGCCCATGCAGCATGTAACAACATCCTAGCACCACTACCAACAGCAAGGACTGCATCCATACCCTACATTAACTTGCTAAACTAAAGCTGTTCTTTGGTTTGGTTTCGTTTGTTTGTTGTTTTTTTTTTCTATGAGCTCCATCTCTCGGGACTTACTGAGGAATGCATAACAACAGCCTGTCACCAATTGCGGGGCAGAGCTGCTCTGAG
>JANIJG010022155.1:0-20166 GCA_024611175.1 Megaceryle torquata | reverse complement strand
ATTTTCTCTTTCTTCTGTTTTTTTTTATTTTTTTGTTTTTTTGTGTTTTTTGTTCTTCTTTTGGGATTGAGATGGGGGGGGGGGGGGGGGGGGTGTGTGTGAAGTATACAGAGAGGCTTAAAAACAAGCCCAAGAGATCATTATTAGTATAAAGAGAAACAGTAGAATGGATTCTAACTAAGCCAGAAAACATCACTGTAGAATTTACATAAAATTTAGTTTTCAACCAAACATATTGCACATCCAGTTCCAGCTCATCTCATAATGAATATTAAAGCTTTTGAATGACCCACATGTCCCATAAGTGAGCAAGAGTCCCCACAAGCCAACATTGTTGTAGAAGAGGCACAATATTAAAAAAAACACTGAGAATTCATTAGGGATATGGTATTTATTTTTTCCATGAAAATTTTACTAAATCTTTAGCCTACAAATCTTCCGATTATTTGAGCCGTATAAGCCTGTCAGGGATTTGAAGCTGGGTAACAAACTCTTATATGTTCTTTAATTAGGAGAATATTATTTTCTAGTGACAATTCTGGGTCAGATGGTGTGTATTTCTTTCATGTCAATTTTAGAGACTAAATTATCTAATATCAATATAAAGTTTTTGCTTTATCTACTGTATGCTTTTCTCCAATAGGAAAGAATAGAGAATTTTCAGATACACCATAGTATTCCACTCCAAATATTTAGAAAAAATTCTTACCCCTAGAACAGAAATGATTGACTGATGAAGCCCCCAAATCTATGGGTGTAGAGGCACATTACTGAGAATACAGGAAACAATGAGTTCAGTATAAAATTATATATTCAATATAAGTCATGTCCTGTGAGGAAAAAAAAAACCAAACAACCCAACACAAGCTCCTTTTCTAGATAAACATGCTACGTCCTATTGTAAAAGGCTAGGAAGGAACCTGCAGTTTACTTTGGTTTCCATATATGTGCTTTATTCCCCTGGAGCAATTTTGCTACACAGCTACGAGCAGCTTCATGATGCCAATGGAAACACAGAGGTGGTTTGAATGAGACTGGGAGCAACCGGCTTCTAATTCAACATCTTGTTCCTGGTGATGGCAAACAGAAAATACTTCAGGTTTCTACCTAATGCTAGAAAGTCAGTATATATCTTATGGTCTGAAGCAAGAAGATTTTTATCCTTCCTGCATTTTTCCCTATATAGGAAGTCCTAGATATTTGGCATTAGGATTTATCTGTGTGTTTTATTTACAGACCAGCATCTAGTGACCTAAACTCTGGCAGAAAGTGGAAAGCAACCTGATCTATGAACAATTTATTTAAGATTAACCCTTAGCTGAAATAATAATAATTTTGAGTAGAAAGTAAGCCCACAGAGACTGGATTTACTGAGTATATTAAGGACATGTCTCACACATCAACAACTTAGGAAGTCCACACTTTGCAAGAGAAGAGGCAAAATACACACTTTCAGGCAGAAAGCCTGTAAAACAAACATTGTAACTCCAAAACAAAAAAAAAAAGTTCACGTGCTTTTTGTATTCTGCCTTACACATGGAAGACAAGATTCACCTGGGGAAGGAAGAGTGAGGTACAGGGGAAGCAATTACAACCAAGCCATTGCATTAATAGGGGACTTCCACAGATTCTTGGCTCATCTCCAGCAGTACAACAGCTCCTTGAATCTGCCAGATTTTACTCACTGCTTTTGCACATGTTTTTATTTTTGGCTTTGGCTTTTCCTCTCCTTTTTCAGTTATTCCAAGTTACAGGGGAGAAAGCACACAGCTGTCACTCCTCAAGAACAATACAGGAGACAGTGGCCTCCGTCACCACCAACAGTTACCATGCAGGAACGTACAAATAGCTTGGGGTTCTTCCCAAATTACATTCTTGGCCAAACGTTGTTTCCCCAACACTTTGGCAAATTATAACTAGCATCATGGGGCTCTGGTTGCAATATGGATAAAGCTATTTTTGAAGATATTAACAAAATTCACAATAAAATTCAGAGCTACAGCCCCCAGAAGACTGCTTTGTATTGCTCTAGTGGGAGATAAAAGCTCTGAATGGGAAGAAACAGCTACCTCTAGACCTTTTGGGCATACAACTGACTCTGCTTGTTCTTCACCAGCTTTTTGCCAACCTTCACGCAGTCAGCATGACAACCAGGGAGTCACTGCAATCTTGTTGTCCCTGGCAGAACAATAGTTTTCTTAAAAGCAGCCTGGTCTAGCGTAAATGAGAGAAGTCATAAGGCTTCTGGAAAGGTATTTATTTTATCCACAGGTAGGATTGCATCACTGAGTGTGATAGTCTCTATTTAAGGTGATTAATAATATGTTATGTTGCTTGTTTTGAATAAAGACTAGAGGCCAACTCCTGCCCTCGTTCAACTCCCATTGAAGCCAATTGTTTAGCCTGAAAAACAGATTACAGGATGTGGCTATAATTTATGCATGCAAAAATGCAGAGGATTTTGCTTTAGAAACAGTAATTCTTATTTATGTGCTCGGCAGTAGTGCCTAGAACCCACGACTCTTCATGCAGGACAGTATCCAAATGCATAGGAAATACCCCGGTCCCTACCCCAAAGAGTCTTTTATCTTAGAAAAAGAGAAGAGACAGCAAACAGATGTGGAGAGGGGCAGAAATGACAAGGTAACTGGGAGATAATTATGATCACTATGCAGTCTCAGCACATCAGCTGCTTAACCACTGCCATTTTTTTTTAAGGTGTCACAGCAGAGGAGATTTTTAAGGGAGGATGTGGAGAAGGGCAAGTGTAGTAGCTTGGCAGATATTACAGGAGTGGTCCCTTGCAGGAGAAAACAAGACAAGTATGGTTCAGAGTATTAGCCATCAGTGATGAAATCCTTTGTGAGCGGTGGATGCATGTCGGTACCTCATGGACAGGATAGGGGCAAACAGTCTGGGGAGAGCCTCTGTGCAACTTAAAATATCCATAGGACATTTGTAGCTTCAGGGGTGAAAAGAAGAAACTAATGAAAAGGTGTATGGGGGAAGAGGGAGATAATACAGCATTAAATTTGAAAATAAACCCCTGCAGCAGTGTCAGAGTGAAGTAACTGTCAGGCAGAACTAACCGAGACTCACTGCCAGGGTTCAAATGAAAGTTTCAGTTGTGTTGGTTGAAAGGTCACATTGTAGAGGTACAGTGCAAGAATCAGAAGGTTTCCTCTCTAGAGAGAAAAAAAATAGAAAGACATAACGTCTAGAAAGAACTGGGCCTAGAACCTGAGATGATGGTGCTAATACAGTGGTCACACCTCTAGTTTTTGTTCTGCAAGATGCTGCTGGTTTGGAAGAGAGTCTCTCTACTTGAAGAGGAAAATGTTTCTGAAACTGCTTATATCTGACAAAGCAGAAAACTTTTGGTTCTTGAGCAAAGTATATGGGAAAGTGAGAAAAAAAAAATGATAAAAAGAACAAAATATCTTCCTTAAATCTTTTAAGGCACTGTATTGCCTCCCCTCCCCACCCTGTTAGTCACTTGTACTCTGCTAATCTTATTTCAATGAATAAACCAAGGAAAACAGAGCATTTTGGTTTGCCATACATGTATATTCCATTTTTATGTGTCATACATGTATGTTCCACTTCTGTGTGCCATACATGTATGTTCCATTTTTGTGTGCCATTGTGGGGACTGAATAAAATAAACTTAGGTATGGAGCTACTTGTAGCTACACATAATTGCAGGATTAATTCTGAGAGCCTGAGCATTTGCAACTCCAATCTTACTGTGGAAAAAGAAATAAATAGAAAGGACAGTATGCATGCTACTGTAAAGCAATTTATATATTATAAATATGTTTAGGTGGTACCTAAATTACTGCTAGAGCTCCAACTTTGATTACAAATGATCATAAAGAATACTTTGAAGTGCCTCAAATTGTAGATCCAAATGCTTATGTATTCATCACTTTGACAAAGATACAGCCAAGATTTTGTTGGCTAATAAAGACTGTAAATTAAATAGAAAACAGGCCCAGTAAAGAGAGGTCACGGCTGCTTTTTTAAATGTTTACAGTCCTTTAGGGCGGGATGTCTGTGCTGCTTTAATTGTTCAGAGTTTCACTTTCTGCCATGGGAGCTGCAAATGTGCAAGCCTCCGTCTCATAATGCTGCAATATAAACTTCCATTTAAACTTGATGGGTCCCTTCTCATCGGAGTGTTATTTTCCAGGCACTTTTGTGATGTGCTTTTTTATGAGCAGTGTGAATAAAGATGATGCTACCTATGAAAATGGGCAAACTTAAAATGTCTAGGGTTAAGAAAAAACCAACAAAATTCTGCTTTAAAAAGAAACAACACCCAAACCATCAGCTATGTTTTTTTCTTATTTTAATAATGAATTTCTTCTAATCTTCCTGCCAGTCATTTCTCCGAGGCATGTCTAAATCCATGATTTGATTGGCAAAATGTGAAAGTGAGCTAACTTTCAGTCTCACTTCTGATTCTTCTCCAGTTTGTCAATCAGTGACCACACCATGACCGCTCTTAATGAGCAGTCCTAAGTTTTGGGGGGCATCAGACGCTTCCCCAGTCTACCTTCTCCTACTCCACACAGAGATACATGATAGGCAACCTGTGAACAAGCTGTCTAGCAGTGCTTGATAGTGTGCAAACAAATACACTGTTGTATTAATGCCCTATTGATTTATCATCCCATCACTAGTAGTGATGTTCAGAGTGGTGCGCTGTGTTCTCTACCCAGCAGCCTTTAGCTGTTTGAGCACTGTTTCCAATGATTCAACTTTATAGAAAGCCTAGAATAGCACTTAAAAGACACTTCTTTAGGGATCATGGCCTTAAAATACAGGGCAAATTCCCACTTTTAGTTCTGCTGGAAAGCTGTAATCTACCCAGACTCTAAATGGTTTCTATATTTGAGAAAAATCATTGTGACTCACCACAGACAGTAGGACATTAGATGGTCTCTGATTCTGTCATTTTACCTGAAGAAGAAGCCAAGAATTAGGATTTACAAAGCAGATTATAAATTTTGTGGATTTCAGTGAAAAAAGGTGGTTGTTAGAGAAAAGTGAGCTGGTAGCTTTGCACGATAGTTGTGCAAAGAGCAGAAAATGTGAAAGCTTGAATGGACTGTCTAGCTGGCAAAATACCCCATCATTATTTATACTAAAATAAACTTTTAATTGTGCCCACTAAAGTGCAGATTTCTCGGGACTAGCCCAGGGATTAATTAAGATTCTAATAATTAGTGAGTCATGATATTATCTGGTAAAAAGCACTCTTCCGGGTAATGATAGTACAGCAGAAAATGGACAATACCCAGTACTTCACGTTACAGCACAGGTCGTCTAAATTTCACATTGTTCCTAATGACCTTTTCCCTATTCTTTAAGCTGAAGGTTGGCCAGATTCTGGTTTTAGTTATACAATTGTAAATCTGGGATCATAAGAAAAAAGTCCATTGAGCTCATAAGGATTTTATCATTTTGTAAAAAGAAAAAAAAAAAGCTGAAGTCACAAATGAGACTGTTCCCTGTGCTTTTCAGTGTGCGCTCGCTTTGTCTCCTTCCCTGCCACTTATTCTTTCTCAACCTCTGTAGTTATTTTATTCCATCCTCTCCTACCCATTCATATTGTTAATTTTTATGGCTTTTGGTGGGTGGTTAACTGGCATTGGGAAGAAAAGCCACACAGGAATATATCCCCATGTAGTATTTTCCAGAGCACCATGCCTCCTTCTCTTGGTTACCTCAACCTCATTATGAAACATGCTATATATTCATTACTTAAACAATATTAAATGGTAGAAAAAAAGAAGGATCCCCTATGGGGTTTTTTTTTGGGGGGGGTTGTTTGTTTTGGTTTTTTTTTTTTTGTTTGTTTTGGTTTGTTTTGTTTTGTTTTGGTTTGGTTTGGTTTGGTTTGGTTTGGTTTGGTTTGGTTTGGTTTGGTTTTTTTGAGGTTGTCATCTGTTACAAAATCCTACAAAGAAAAAGAAACAAAAAAAACCCAGAAAGAAACAGTTAGATGAGTACCTTAATTCACTTGCTGTCGAGAAGCTGTTACTATAACAAACAGCAGCAAGACTTTTAAATCAGGCCTGTGGAACAAAGCATTCCAGTGTCATTTTTACATTAGTGATTGCAGTTGATGTCATTTTCACAAAACAAAATTATAACCAAAATGGATATTTCAGGTTAAAGTGCCACAAAGAGTATATAGATACATTTCCATCAATAAATCTGCCCTCTTCCTGCCCTAAGTGTTCAACCCCTTGTGATTGACGTTTTTACCACTAAATTATACTATGTCTGCTTCTAGAAGAAATGTCTCCATTACAAAATTAGCTAACCATCAACATAACATAAAATAACTTCAACATGGTGTCATTTCACAAGAATATTGATTCTCGCAGACTTACTGGATTAAATCCTGGTTTCCCATAAAAGGAGCAGCCATTATGTCTTTGGTAGACTGAAAAATATATATGGTGGAGAGATGAATATTGAGGTGATTAAAACTTCATTGCTGAGCTCAGAAGCATAGGAATTTGTCCTGTGGCAATAGGAAATAAAAAGAATGGACAAGGTATTAGTTTGAATTATACATAAGAACAAGGTTAAAACCCAGCTCCTAGTCTGTCATTTTATTTTCCTCTCCTGAAAGATATTTTTGACTATTGGTTACATGAGGGAAAGTCATCAATTCTTCTAGATTGACTACCGAGTCTGACAAATTCTTTTCAAGACCTTGTGTATGTAACTTTTCCTTGCTTCATTTTCTTCGCCTTTCATGATGATAGAATTCCTCCTACCTCACAGGGTGTTGTGACCTTATCATTGACTGATATCTGAAAAGACTTTGAAGTTCTTAGTTGGGCAATGCTATTTGAGAGCAAATAATCATGATATGCAACAGTCATTTCTTCCTATGTCAAAACTGGAGAAAGGAAAACTAATTAGAAAACAGATTTTTTTTTTTTTAAATCACCATCTCTACTTCATTTTTTGAGAGTTGCCCTATATTTAGCCTTGAAATAACAATGGGCTAAACTCACTCCGGACACAACTTCTGGGATTTTAATGAAATTACACTGGGAATAAATTTCACCCTGGTCTTTGCACCCACTTGCACAGCAGAGAATTTCCTAAAGGAGAAAAAATACCCGCTCTGTGACTATGGTTCATTCCTGGTACATACAATATTTTGTGTTTCAGCCTCATTCCTTCAAATACAGATGGAAAACCAGTGTCTTCATTAAACAAGACTAATGTAAATTGTTGTATACACGGTACTGTCCTGAAAAGTCTAACCTGTCCCAGGCTAGTTGTGATGCTCACAGAACAGCAGTGAGGTGAACTGCTGCCAGATTGTTCACCTTTATGAAGTACTTTTCATCTCTGATCATCTTAAAATAAGAGCTTTTAAAATCAAATCAGTTCTGCACTCCCTTGTAGGGGAGAACTGGGTAGCATGCCAGTTCCAGGAAGACAGGCAGTAATGAGGTGTAAAAGACAAGGGGAAAGCATGAGGTTGCTGGGGAGGTTTGCAATTACAATGTCTGTGCATGGTAGGCTTGTATTCCTTGAAAATCAGCTATGATGGAAAAGCACCATCCCTCAGCCATAGCTTGTGCATATTTGCAGAGGTGAGGGGACAAGTGGAATTCTGCTCAGCAGCTCCCTCTCATTCAGGCTCTGTGTGGCATGCATGTGAAAAAAAAGGAACATTTTCACCTTGGGAGAATCATAGTATATAGCAGCCTGTTAGTCTTTCACCATTCATCCCTGCCCATTAAGGCTTGAAGAGGACAATGTTACTAGTTTCTGCCCATTCAATCCTTTTTTGTTGGCACATTACTATTTTATCATTTTGATCTTCTCGTTACTGAAGATAAAAGACACCATGGGCGGGATTCATGAATGACTACTGTTATTTATCGACCCAAGACTTTTTGAACATTTTTTTCCCCCTCTGATTCATGAACCACCTTTCCATATTCGAAAAGCAGTTCATAAATCGTTCAGCACCAGCAGAAATTAATAATAATGAGTTCATTTACATAAAAGGACTCATCCTGACAGTTGCTGATAATGTTTGAAGCCAGAACCTTGTCGGCAAACAGGATTTTTGCTGGCAGTGCAGGAAATAATCTTTTGTTTATAATTTAATTAAAACATACTTTTCCCTCTGCTTTTAAAGATGGTATAGGAACATTTTGTTAGGCAAAACATTCTGAATTTTTTTTTTTTTTTTTTTCCCCCCACAAATGGCATTGCCCAGAGTGGAAAGAAGGATTTTTTTGTAGTATTGAGTCAGACTTTCAAGTGAAAGGAGTGTGTTTTGATTTGTTTTCATTTTTTGAGCAACTATTTATTCTAAAGCCATTGGCAGCTGCATTTCATGAGGGTTTGTTTGAACATATTCTTTCCTGCGGATGTCTGTGTGTTCACTCTCTCCCTCCCCAAGTTTCATCCCGAGTTTCAAATTCAAGTGAACTTAAAAATATCAACAAGAAACTCCCACATTTTCTCTGGACTTGAAACAATGAGTTTCACATGATTTCGATGCACGACTATAATCAGTACTGGGTTTATTTTTGGAAATGAGTGATGAACCTGAATGAAAGTTTACATAAAGCCAGTCAAGGGGTAGAAGCTGTGAACAGACATTTAATGCTAGCACACACATGTGGTGTATGGGTGTCTTTCCTTATGTTTGAATGCCCGGAACTGGTCTCTCTTCCCCAGTGCCAGATTTACGTAATTTAATGGAGCTCCATTGGACCTACATTGCTATAAGAGAATGAGGGTTTTTGAAGTATAAGTGTTGGGTTTCAAAACACACTAATGCCTAAAGTAAGTTGCAGGCTGTTGCTGTGAAGGGAGGCTTGCTCTCCCCCACCAAAAGCCTTGTAGCCTTCCATGCAGTGGGACAAATCTGACAGAAAACTAACCCCTATAAGCCCACCCCATACATTTTCCTTTGGACCACCACCAGGGCCCAGGGCATTACCATACAGCCAGTCTCCTTCAGGTGACTCTGTGCAGCCAGGGAGTTTCTGTAGCTCCTGTAAAGCTCCTTCTCACTCCCTGTGCTGTTCACAGAGACTACGTGTCTAAAGTGAAGTTCAGTTTCCACTCTGGAGCTCAAGCCTAAAAATTATGCACAGCAATAGCCAACATTGCCACATTTTAAGTAACTTTTTGCATACAGGATCAGCCCTTTCCAGAGAATGCTAGGTAAGTGAAAAGCCCCATGCATGCTGTTTTTCTAAGGTACACAGTGGAGCACTTAGGTTTGCAAGGTGGTAAAGGAAATAGCCATATAAACATTTTACACAAGAAATGGTCGAGTTCTCTCTTAGTATTTTGAAATGAGTAAAACACTTGAGTGTCAAGTATCATTAGAATAGAGAGGAAATTCTTCTTATCTTGTTTAGTTCTTTATGTACTTTTGTACATAATGCAATTCTTTATGTACACAGCTATCAGAAGTTGTGATATGGCATATGATTATTCAATTTCTTAGTGCTGGAACTTGTCCGGTAGTGCTGGAACTATTCTGATTTTTATTTTACATTTAAGACTTTGGGAAACAGAATAGAGTGTTATCACAAAGAAAGACTTGAAGTTGGAAATGAGTATTAGTCTGACCCGCGTTATATCTGTTTGGATATGGCTCCAATAGAAAAGCTACTGTGAAAAACTACAACGAAAGGCCTAAATTGTCTGTTCTTACTTTTGCTCTTAATTGGTGATGTCTGGGTTTGTTGGGCTTGAATGAAACTTTTATTTTGTGTTTCTGAGGAGGAAGAGTTGGCCGACTAGTTATCTTTATATGGTTTCATTTCCTCTTATGTCCCTTTCTCTTTCATTTTATTGTTTGAAGATTTTTAAGGTAAATATAAGGGAGCCACAGTGTTCACCAGACAGTTCACTGGACTATTCTGAGCTGTTCCACTTACCTGCAGCATGAACCCCGGCATCTCACTTCAAATTTATGTCTTAATCTGTAAAACAGAGTTAATAATTTAGCTTAGAAAACTTTGTGATATGTTTGCCAAGATCACTATATAAAGACAACATTTTCTATCATTATTCATATCACCTTTACTTTTTTCATTAGCAAGACATGATTTTTCAGAAACAGGCTTTTATTGGATATTGGCTATTGTAAACTTCTTTAACTGCAGTTACTGTCTGCCTGCACAGACACCCCTATTATAGACACGTATAGGCTATGTAAGCTGCTACGTAACAAACTGCACGTTGCTTCTCCAGTTTGTCTTATATGTTGGGGTAATTATCAGTATCACCAGTTATTGCCAGATACATGACCAGAACCAGATATTATAGCTTTGTCAGGGCTGTATGTGTTACAAAATTTTATCCTTTCCTTTAGCAACCTTTTATAGGCTTCAGAAAAAAAAACCCCAAGGATATAAAATGGAGAGAATTCGATGTGGAACAGAAACTGGGAATCAAGCTTCTTAGCAGAAAATATCTGAGAAAGAGGGGATAGTTCTGTCTGTGGCAGCAAAATGACATGCTAAGCAGACTGAAAGCAACATTCATAATGTTAGGAGCCCACTTTCGTCAGTGCATAAATTCAAGTCAATGAAAATGTAATGAATAAAGCATTTAGAGAGGTGATTGTGACAAGGACAGGAGTGGGGGAGGGGTGCTGGATATACAGTTGCCCACTTCAAGTGAAACTGTGTTTACTGCTGGAGAGGAGACATCAAACTGGGGAAAAAAAAAAAAATAGGCCTAATGTTACCCAAAATACCTGCCTTCCCAAGCAAGTGATGAGACTGCGGAAACAATCAGGGTGCTTGAACTCACTGTGTAAGACCTTGACATAACATTTAGCTACATGTAAAAGATCTTTAGCAATATGTAAAGGATTTTAGGTGTTGCAGACCAGACAGTTTCTTGAAAACATCCTGCTGCAAGTGAAACTTAAGTATAAAAATGCATCACCCCTGAACAAATGTCTGTTGGGAGTTGCAAAAAGCCACTAAGTCTTGATCCTGGTAGAAACGGCAGATGTTGCTGGAAGCTACAACAAGGAGCCAAATCTGGAGCTGAAGCTGCTCAGCATCTCTGAGGATCTGGCCTTCAAAAGCCTGCAGACCCCAAAAAGGCCAGTCCTAGGAGGCTTCTGTATTGTTCTGAATAAGTTTTAGGAGGGAAAAAACCCATAAAAATTACTGAATAAGTTTTAGGAGGCAAAAAAATAAGACAAACCCGAAGCAAGCTTTCAACCTTCTCAATTAGTTTTAGTAAGGATTTTCAAAGTAACCTTCGTGAGGAAAAAGGCTAGAAAAGTAACTTGCTTAAAAGGAATCTGAAAATCTGTGTTCTGTTCCTGCCTTCTCCAAACACAGGGACAGTTTTCACTCATGCACCTGATCACAAAGGCAAGTTAGGGAAGGAAGATATAATAAAGGCAAATGATTTATTGGAATCAGGATGGAAATGCAATCAGGGACGATGTTTCTGTTATTTATTTTCACAATTCTGCAAAGATCTGCATGTTTTCCATTTACCAAAGAAGCTAAAGGTTTTAAAACATTAAATAAATTTTTGTAAAGTTTCTACCAAAGAGGAGATTCTACCAAGTGGTCTAAGGAGAAAATACTGTAGGCATCTAAAGCGAGTGGCAATTCTTAAGAAGAAACTGCTCTATGGCTTCTAATTTCTTTTCTGTGCTTGATATACTGGAAAGCAGTAGCCAGGAGATAACAAATCTCTTGCCACTTGTTTACAGTGAGAAATCCCTGTCCTTCTTTTTCACTAAGCCTTGAAGCTGTAGTAGTAATACTTCATCCAATATATGCACTGGCCCAAACTTTGACATCGACTGGATTTCCCCAAATCCTGAAAACAGACATAATAATGATGAGATTAGGAAAAAAAACCCAAAAACCAAAAAACAAAACCACAAAAACCCCACAAACAAACAAACAAAACCCTCAAACAAAACAAAACAACAAAAAACCCCAAACAAGAATCAAGAAATACAAATCCCCAGAACACTTGGGTCCTTTTATTTACATGATGACTTCTGAATGTCAAGGTATTAAGTGTTAAGGTATATTTTGGGGATCCCACTTTCAAGCTTCCTACATAACCATGAAACCTAAAAAGTTTTGGTTTACCTTAATTTATTATTTTCTTTATTTTCTCAGGAGCTGAGGGTGTAAATAAAGTATCAAATACACCAAAGGCCATGATGAAATCATAATAACTGGTAATGCTGCCTAAAATAAGCAAGCAAAACTCTGTTCAGAAGCTAGTAGAAGAGGAGGAGAAGGTGTAAAGTACTGCACAAGACAGAAGAAGGGTTTGCTATTTTACCAGTTTGGAAAGGCTGGTTATTTTTTACATTAGGTTTGCACTGTTGTGAGTGATTATCTCAGCTTTCAGATGCCAAGGCGTAATTTTTTTTGTGGGACTCTCTGAGACTAAACCACTCAACTAGCCATCTCAGTCCATTTTCTTTCAGACTGTAGTTCTCTTTTGCATTTGGTAATTTTTTGGTTTTCCTTGGTTAGGTTTTTCTCAGTGAGTTTCCCTTGAAATAGCTCATTCCCCCCTTTCTTCCCTCTGGTCTGGGGTGCTACTAAGTTACCAAGGGGTCCCAGCACTGGTACTTGGATTGCAGAGCACAGACATTCCCAACTGGCAGGCAGAGATGGGCAGGCAGAGCAGGAGGAACCCCACAGGCCTGCCCTAGGCACTTGCATTTGCTGTGATTCCCCTCTCCCCAAGGCTGGAAAGTCCCCTGAAGAGGGAGTGTTTCTCAGGAGCCAGTCAGATGTTGCAGCACTTCCCAGGGAGCTGGAAGTCTCCCCTTTTTCTCACACATATTTTATCTGAGAAAACAAGGAGTCCATCTATCCAACCCCTGTTTCCACTAAGAAAATACTTCTGCTCTCTAAGAGTAAAGGAAAGAAAAGAGGCAAAGATCTCTGTATGAGCACAGCTGGTGTCTTGCACTAGTACCACCATGAGCGAGCTGTATTTGAAGCACGTCAGGCTGATATGGGTGAGGCTGAAGGACGAAGGCTTCCCAAATATTTTTGAATTGATGGATTAATATTAACTCTGAAAACTTTTAATGTATTTCCAGTCACCAGGTATCTGTCTGTGTCAAGAGGACTATTATTGCTAAGGACCTTCTCTCCATTCAACCATCTGCACCATGGGATGATCTCACCTCTGCATCTCACTAAAACAGACATTATTATTTAACCTTTTCTTAAAAACTCTTTGGGACAAGACAACATTTATACTTGCTAGGGAGCTTCTTCCAGTACTTCACCAGATTAACAGAAGGAAGCTCTGCCTGATATCCTTCACAAGATATAATCTCATTTATTTCCCAGTAGATATGAAAGAAAACAAAAGGCGGTTCTGTCCTCTAAGACCTCCTTCCTTCATTTTGCTCCTCCATTCAGCTCCAAGCACTCTCTTGCAATGCACACGTAGTGGTATTCTGGTGTACCTAGACCAGAAGGTTTCTCTGAAGCCTTAGGGAACAACTCCAACCAGCATCAGAAATAGAAATAGCAATATAAATCAACTGGACTATTTAAATCCACTGTCAGAAGGGACGCACCTGTGGGTTTAACCAATTGTTGTATAAGCTCTTTCAAAGATAAAAAGGGTTGTATAGGAAATTATGGATGTATTTGCCTAAAATAAATGCATGTCATTGTATATTTGGGATTTTTAGTAGGTGTTTTGGTTATGTCATTATATGATGACCAGCTCCATGATTTTGTGTATTTACTTAATACTAAATTTTTGTATCCAGAAAAGACTGGGAAGTTGCTTTCTAACTTTTAAAGAACACAAGTATTGCAATTTTAAAACACTAATGTCAAAAGCATATGGTATGTATTTTACAGGGATCATTTTAAAAACTTTAGATAAAGAAGAAAATCTATAGTAAGACATTCATATGATATCTTATTTGTTACAGCCAGATAACAGCTATGTCATGGAAGTGAGAAATGAAAATGAACACAAATTTTAAGAAGAGATGTGGCTGCTGAGGTCACTGGTGACCTTAGTTTCTCTACTGGGTATAGCTCAAGATAGACCAAATATAGAGATCTTCCCACTTGTGTTCAAAATCTAGTCCTACCTCAGATGACCATAGTTCTATCAAACAGTTTGTTAGATTACTGAAGACAAATGAGCACTGATCAAAGCACTGCCTATATATACCAAATAATAATATCACAATCATTGTCATTAGACAAAGAAAGAGAGAATTGCTTAGTCAGATAGCAAGAGCTTTAATTGTAGGGTTGAGAAAATATCGAATGCAGTAAAATACAGTATAAACTGCAATAAAATATAATAAAAACCGAACCTATTTAAATTCATATAATGCTAGATTGCTCAAGAAATGCTGAGGGACTGCCACCTTCTAGTCTCTCTGTTTTCATTTACAGCAAGTTCACTCTGGAAACGTTGAAGAATCTGCATCTATCAGAAAATTGCTCACTTACTGAAACCGGCTATTTTTAAGGTTTTATTTAAAGGAGATAATGAATAAGACTAAATTGATGTCAGGCATGAAGTAATTTTAACCAATACATTCAAAGTCTATAATACGAAATATTGGAAAATTATATGTAGAGTAATCTAAAGTAATGAGATGTTAAAATTCCTTGGAACCTAGAAACCCTTCTATTCATTCTGTTCTTCTTTTTCTTTCAACCTCACTGTGGGAGGCTCCATCTCTGACATCTTTATATATGATGTTCTCATTTCAAAATGCCACTGAACCTTCAAATGAACACTTGCCTATGATCTTTGAATACAAAAATACTTAAATCAAGGTTTTTATATTTCAGTGCACTCAGCCATAATATGCTGTGAAAGAATTTTGGTATTTAGTCTAGATCTTATTTCAAAAGAAAGGAAAAGACAACTCTCAAAATTAAAACAATAGTTCAGTAGAATGAAATACCAGCAGTACTGGATAATTTCTAGACAGGATATTTTTAACATATATTGAAAAGAAATGAAAAACCCTTTAGAAAGGAAAATCTGGAGTAATATACAGTGTCTTCCTATAAGAATTGCATATAAATTGCCACTAATGACTGAAAAGAAGTAAGACAAGCAGTGTTTGTGCAGTATTTACAGGTTGGCATCTTCCCGGTGGCAAGGACTTGAATGAAGAGCTTCGAAGGCTTACTTTATTGGTGGATACTAAAAGAAAGCAAGCAAGGTCAGCTTTCTGTTCTATGGTGAACACAAAACTATCATGACTGTGCTTTAAACCAGGCCCTTTTCTTCCTCATTAGGCCACAGAGATTTTTTTAAACTATAAACAGGTTCTGAGGACATTTGCTAGAACAGATTATCTTCTCTATTGTCCTGTTAATCAGCTATACAAGCACAATTTAGGATGACATGAACAAACTAAACCAACCAAGTAACTTGATGGAATAATGCAGAACTGCTACAGAAGTCTCAAGTCAACCTTCTATTTACTTTTTTATAATTACCTTTCAAAGTGGTCGATTCCACACATAAATGCCACTCATTGCTTTGCTTTATTTCTGCTCTTTCAATTAAGATGCAGGGAAAACATGACTCCTTATTCCTTCAATGGCTAGTTCAGCTTAGTACCATGTTTCATTTCACCGATTGTAAAATTACCCCACCAAATCTCAGATAGTACTTTTAACAGACTTGTCATATGCAATCAAGTTGCAGCTTTCTAATGCACGTCAGAATTTCTTTTTCAGGAGGTCAATGAATCAGAATTGTGAGTTTTCAGTTTCAGTCACCTCTCACAGGCAGCATTAGTGAGCATCACAGTGCTTTTCAATGCTTGAGATAGGTGTCCCCTATGCATTTCTTCTTGAAGCTTTTACTGGCTTTGAATGTCATCTTGGTTGAAGGAAGAAGCTGGCTACATCACTGCTTAAAAGCTATGATGACTCAAAAGCTATGATTCTTTCTGCCTTTCATCTTTTCAACAGGATTGCTGACTGAAGTGTAGCAGTATGAAACCAAGATCACTATACTAAATAGATTTCAAAACCACAAAGAAGTTAATCTACACAAAAATGTTAAAGCTTATCTGGAGGCAGAAACAACAAAAACATGGGTACCTCCTTCTGACAAATCCTAAGCTCTGTTCTTTAACATCCCTGTAACTCATAAGAACAATATTAAGATTTTTTTTTCATCTTAACTAGGTGAGTGTAAATGACTCACATGAGAGCTGTGCAGCTATGGGAAGCAGAAAAATGCACAACCGTAACATTTTATATGTACCTATTAAACTTGCAGATGTCAAGTGCCAAGGAAGCAGAGGAAGGATGCTTACTGGCTGCAGTTACTGGTTGCACAGCTAGGAGTGCTCCGTCCAGTACAGCTGCTGCCCTGTGTGTGGCAGGATGAGCCGCTCTGTTCCCTTCCTCTGGTGCCAAATACTGCTGGCAAAGTTCAGCAAGCTCCCTTGAAATGCACAGTCTGCTTAAACAGCTTGGATAGGAGTGGTCTGGAGAAAAGGGAACACCTGAAACATTGATAACAAAAAAGCCCCAAACACTAAGACTGGTTTTAGTGGAAAGTGCATCCTACGGTTGCATGTGAGATACTGCTAAAAGCAAATGTTATTTCTTCATCTTTAGTTTCACTGCTAACTCCACTGATGAAAAGATGCAATATAATACTCAGAACACCACTACAACAGACTTTAAAAATATTTCATTTTTAAGCTCAGCCTGTAGTATATGGTGTTATATCATGATGGTTAAACACGTTAGTATTTGAGGACCACTAGACTAGGGACACAATGAATTGTTGTTCTTAATTTGGAATTATGCAAATGCTCTGATGTCAGTAGATGTAATCTGAATGTTAATGCATTTATGTTTTGATATATCAGGAATAAATGCAATAGAAGAGGAAAGATATCAGAAAGGGGTGAAACAAGACTCACCTTTAGAACACCAAAATTTTTTCAGGTGGTAGTCACTTCTTGACATTTCCAAATTAGTCTAAGAGGAAAAGTGAAAGTTAAAAGAGGTGCCAGTTTCCACAGTTATTCCTTTTTACCTAAAGAAGATATCACCATACCGTCATCCAGGTATCTGTACAGATGTAACAACTCTTATGAGATTATGGAATGTGAAGATACAGAAGAAAGGTATATTGTGCAAAAGAAATGAATGAATCTTTTATTAATAATCTTGATTATTATGAAAAAAAAAAATGGTAAGGTGTTTTCAAGTAGTAAAACTAAAAATGCTTGGGAAAGTGTGTAAGCACCTAAAAGCTTAGGTAAAACTCATCTGAATTTCACTTAAATAACCAGACCTGAAAGTAAAAATTGCACAGAGATTTTAATGCTTCCTGATTTTGGATACTTGGATGAAATGTTGCAAAAGATACTATCCTTATTAAAGAGCTTTAGGGTTTCTTCCAGTATCTCTCCCACCTAGAAATAGGTAACATCACACACAAGTCCTATAGGAACAACTGTACAAAAATCTTTCTAACCTCAATATTTACTATTCAGGTTGAGAGCAATTTTTTTTCTCTGTTTCTACCAGTTTCTACCAGCAAAGGTTCTACCAGTACAGACCAGCAGTCCATATTTTAAAAATGTACAAATTTTAAAGGCTCTGTAGTTATTGCTGTTGCTAACCAAATTTTTCAGAAAGACATTAAAGACTGAGCTAAGTGCATAAAACAATAAGGAAACCAGTTAAATATATAGCTATTGAAAATATCTATTCCAGCTGTAGAGTACACAACTTTCTTTCTAGGAGTTCAAATGAAGGTACAGTGGGTTGAGAGGTATAAGTACCAGTTTGTCATTTGTTTGCGATGGTGCTTGCCCAGCAATGCGTATGGCGATGATGAGGTTAAAAATCATCCCTGGAGTAATAGGGGCAACCTTTTATTTTTTTCCCCCAAGGTATTGCCTCAGCTGCTAGGATAAGAGATAAGTTCCTTCAGGTGAGGCTGTAGGTGGGTTGATTGAGGTTGTCCAGCCATGAGGTAGTCTGCTGGGATCAATTAAGATGACCCAGATACCAAAAGTAAGGAGAATGCTTTTGCTCCTGTATTGCTCCTGGTTTCCCACTCTTGACTTTAAGCTATGGGTTGCAGAACTGAGTCTTGAGGATCACTGTAAAGCTGAGCTGTTGTTATCACTTTGTGAATTGAGTACGTTGAGAAATTAATTTCCCTATAAGCAATAAAAACTCCTTCCATTTAGAGCTGCACAATAAAAATACAAACCTCGGTATCTTAATGTAGCTCCCCTTCCTCCCTACTCTACCCCTTTTCATTTTAATTTTTACACCCACAGCTAACAATGGGATAACCATCCATTCATCGTGGGATGCAGATCTAGCATTGTTTTCTCAGAAGACACTGTCTCCTTGAACAGCTTTATCAAGAAAGAAATCTAGTCAGTTTCCTAAGTTACAGTATTGCTTTCAATATTATACAATATATACATATATATGCACATATTGCTTTATATTTGATATATATATACATGCTGCTATATATATACAATATTGCTTTTCAATATTGCTGAAACAAGGTAGGTTTAGGCTGGACACTAGGAAAAAATTCTTCACGGAAAGAGCGGTGGGATATTGGAATAGGCTGCCCAGGGAGGTGGTTGAATCACCATCCCTGGATGTGTTTAAGAATCGCTTAGATGTAGTGTTGGGGGATATGGTCTAGGGGTGAACTTGTAGAGTAGGGTGTATGGTTGGACACGATGATCCCATGGGTCTTTTCCAACCTAGATGATTCTGTGATTCTGTGTTTTTTAGAAAGACTATCAAAAAAACCTAAAAGATACACTCCGTGTTAATAAAAAAAAAATTACCATGCTGTGTTAAAAACTTTGCATATAAGTGTCCACTTTTCAACACCTCTTTGGCAGAAGGAAACCTCAAGCTTCCAAGTCAAGAAGTAAATACTCCAATAAAACTATGAAGTGAAAAAGGGATCAGGAAAACCAAGCTTGCTTCAATATAGTATTGAGTGGTTTGGTTTTGTGGGGGTTTTTTAACCAGTTTTTCCACTTAGGCCAGTCCTACCCTCCCATCTGTTTCATTTGATTAAATTCCCATCACAAGCCATTTGCTATATCATTCACATCAGAGGCAGCGTTTGAAGTACCAAAAGCAATACTTTTAATTATTGCCAGAGCACAAAAAGGTAGAAGGTCCAATCTGATGCAAACTTCCTCCACTTCCACACATCACTAAACTCAATAGACAGCTGCTTGCTTGACCTTAGCATTTCCCAGCTTCCAGGATGCCTGGGTCTGTGCACCAGGAACACTGAGCCAGGCTGAGCAGTACTTGGTGCTGGGACTGACAGCCTTCCTGCAATATACTACAGCTTTCTGAATAAAAGAGGGCTACCATTTAAAATGCACCATCTTTTTGTCTAATATCAAACCCCAAATCATTTAAAAAAGCAGAAAATAAAGAGGGAGTTCGGTGTCCCACCCAGCAGAACTTCTCAGTGTGAAATGTTTCCTGTAGCAGTACCCTATTCACACTTCTTCCTTTCAATCCATCTCTTTGCACCTTTTATTTGAATGAAAGATAGTCAGGGATTAAAATTACTATTGCTTGCTTCTTCTATCCACCATTATATAATCAGGTACAAGTAAAATCCCTGAGGCAGAACAAAGCTTTATTGACTGAAAGCAGACACAAACCTGTCCTACTATAATTAGGGAGAGTTTTGAATTGGTTTCAAGGGACTGTCAGAAATAGACCTCAGAAAGGGATGCATGAAATATCTTGTGTTTTGCAGATCCTCCAAAGCTATGTGCTCTTAGCAGCACACAAGGACATGTTCCAGTTCAGAAGAGCAGAAAGCCATGAAACATCCGAAGCTGCTTTGCAAAGGTGGAAACACATCATACCCAAGACAATACAAGCATTCTGGGGAAAGCAGGGTGGGGAGAACTGTATGCTCCCTCCCAAAAAATCCCAAAAACAAATGAAAGAAAACCACAACAGCACCAAAGAAAAGACAGTAAGGAAAGAAAGGAGAGAAGGAAAGGAAAGGAAGGAAAGGAAGGAAAGGAAGGAAAGGAAGGAAAGGAAGGAAGGAAGGAAGGAAGGAAGGAAGGACGGAAGGAAGGAAGGGAGG
>JANIJG010022153.1:0-19204 GCA_024611175.1 Megaceryle torquata | reverse complement strand
AGCTCCTCATTGTACTGTGGGGCCCAAAACTGGACACAGTAATCCAAAAATCACAGAATATTCATGATTGGGAAAGGACCCCCTAGACCACTGAGTCCAGCCATACCCATAACAAAAAAAAAAAAAAAAGAAAAAAACTCAAACAGAAACCAACCAACCAACCAAAACCCAAAAAGAAACAAACAAAAAACCAACCAAACAAACAAACAAAAAAAACCACAAAAAACCAACCAACCAAAAAAAAAAAAAAAAACCAAGAAAAAACACGCCAAAACACCTAAATACCTAAACATCTAAATACCCTGATCAAACATGACAAATACAAAATAACCCCCAGCATACCTGCTACTAGAGCATGTCCTGAAGCACCAGGTCTACCTATTTCTTAAATACCTCCAGTGATGGTCACTCCACCACCTTCCTGGGAAGGCTGTTCCAGTGCCTCGTCACTCTTTCTGTAAAGAATTTTTTCCTAATATCCAATCTAAACCTCTCCTGCTGCAACCATTTCCCCTGGTTCTGTCAGTAGTTACTAAGGAGAAGAGGCCAACCCCCACCTCTCTACAAGCTCCTTTCAGGTAGTTATAGAGGACAATGAGGTCCCCCTTCAGCCTCTTCTCCAAACTAAACATACCTAGATCCCTCAGCCTTTCCTGGTACAACTTGTTCTCTAAACCCCTCATGAGCTTGGTAACTCTCCTCTGGACACGTTCCAGAACCTCGATGTCTTTCCTATAATGAGGGGCCCAGAACTGAACACAGTATTTGAGATGTGGACTCACAAGTGCCGAGTACAAGGGCACCGTCACCTTCCTACTCCTGCTGGTCACACTATTTCTGATACAGGCCAGGATGCCGTTGGCCTTCTTGGCCACCTGGGCACGCTGCTTGATCATGTTCAGCTGTCTGTCCAACAGCATCCCCAGGTCCCTTTCCACCAGGCAGCTTTCCAGCCACTCCTCCCCAAGCCTGTAGCGTTGCCTGCGGTTGTTGTGACTGAAGTGCATGACCTGACACTTGGTCTTGTTCAACCTCATCCCACTGACCTTAGCTCATTGCTCCAGCCTGTCCATATCCCTCTGCAGAGCCTTCCTACCCTCAAGCAGATCAACACTCCCACTTAATTTCATGTCATCTGCAAATTTACTGAAGGCTCATTTGATCCCCTCATCCAGGTCATTGATAAAGATATTAAACAAGATGGGTCCCAAAACTGAGGCCTGAAGGACACTGCTTGTGACTGGTTGCCAACTTGATTTAACTCCATTTACCACTGCTCTCTGGGCTCGGCCATCCAGCCAGTTTCTAACTCAGTGAAGAGTCTGCCTGTCCAGGTAGACAACACCCACTGCTCTTCCCTCATCCACTAGACAGGTCACCTGATCGTAGGAGATCAGGTTGGTTAAACAGGACTTACCCTTCATGAACCCATGTTGGCTTGGCCTGATGCCCCTGTTGTCCTGCACTTGCTACGTGATCACCCCCAAGATGAAAAGTTCCATAATCTTCCCTGTTACTGAGGTCAGGCTGACAGGCCTGTACTTCCCCAGATCCTCCTTCCTACCCTTCTTGTAGATGGGTGTCATGTTGTCAATTCTACAGTCATCTGGGACTTCCCCAGTTGACCAGGATTGCTGATAAATGATGGAGAGGGGCTTGGCAAGTTCCTTTGCCAGCTCCTTCAGCACGCTTGGGTGGATCCCATCTGGGCCCATAGAGTTATGGGTGTCCAGTTGGTTTAGCGAGTCATTCACTACTATTTCCTGTATTGTGAGTGGATTATTCTGATCTCCATCCCTATGTTCCAGCTCAGGGGACTGAATACCATCAGGATAACTGGTCTGACTATTAAAGACTGAGGCAAAGAAGACATTGAGTACCTCAGCCTTTTCCTCATCCTTGGTAACAGTGTTCCCCTTCATATCCAATAAAGGGTGGGGATTCTACCTGGTTCTTTTTTTGTTGTTTATATATTTTCAAAACCACTTTTTATTATGTGTTTTTTATTAGAAGTGTCTTGCAACTCTTGTGCCATTGAAAGCAGGGCCGGGAATGAAGGCTGTAGCTCCTTCAGGTCTAAAATATCCCCTGTTGTACAATGTTTCTTTCAATTAAGTCATGTAGATTTTGTTCTGAGTCAGCTTGTGCCTGAATACACATATGTAAATTAAGGGCATCAAAGATACATGTGATTATCCCAGTCGGAATGAAGCTTCCTGGGACACCATTACAAGGTACTAGTAAAAATGTTTTTCTGTAACTTTTGAAGTATAGGATCTCAAAATCTTTGAAAAAGGTTTTACAGCTAAGATGTGTACATCTCTATATTCTTTTCCTATTGCTGTGGGGTTTTTTTTTTTGTTTGTGGGCAGTTTTTTGTATGTTTTTTGTTGTTGTTTGTGGTTTGGTTTGGTTTTTTGTTTGTTTGTTTTGTGTTTTTTTCAGAATTTTACCTTTCAGAGCTCTTCAATAAATCCTTTGAGCACACCACAAGCTATTTTTACTGCACAATGCAGCTTCATAGGCTATTTAACACAGTGGGCCATGTTTCACAGCTGGCTGGATCTCAGGAAGTTAACCAAATTCTACTTCCATTTAGATGAACAATAAAATTTACAATGATTAAAGTGGGACTTATAGTTTGTGATTGGCAAATTTGGTTGTCTCGGCACTTATAAAGGTATATTCTGTCTATATCTACTCTCCACTTGTCAGGAAGAGAGCTAGTCAGTGTCAGTCATCAAATACTAAACTTAGCTTCAGTTTGTGCTTATTTGCACAAAGTTACATTTTCATTTAATGTTTCCAGAAAATAAACTCTGAAGGATGAGCTTATTTATAAAATGCAGACACGTTGACATACGCTAATAAAAACAGCAGTGGAGATGAAATACTGAACTAGTTCTTTATTTTATTGGACCCAGGGTCCAAAGTCTTCAGAATGAGCATTCCCGTTTTTCATGTATGCAATGTTGTATAAACTTGCTGAAAATAGAAAACTTTTTGTTTTGGGAAATGCTGTAATCCCTCCTTTTGTCTGCTCACCCATATTTTGAATACTGTTAAGTTTCAGATGTAAACCATTAATGCATTATTCCCATGTGGTAATACCTGAACAACTATGTAACTTTACATGTATTAAACTACCTTTATGTCTCTTTAATAATACTCTATAGAGCTATACATAAAGAACTTCTGGATACCCAAAGGTATAAAGGCATATTTAATGTTTTGGGAACCCTCCTATATAACACATAATAGAGTCAATTATTAAGTATTCAAATAGCTACATAAATATTTTGTGAGGAATGGAAGGAGAGAAAGTTTGTTTTATTTCACTGAGGTTGTTCCAAGAAAACTGAAACTGACTCCAGCACCTGCCAAAGAGCAAACTAGGATGCTCTTTTTCTACTGTATCTCCAAGTACTTAGCCCTCTTAGGATGGTTGATTGTACAATGGAGAGTTTTGTATATGTTGGTCTGTTAATTTGTGAACTGTGATTTTATTTTTTTCACATAAAATTAATAGTTGCATAAGACTGTACTTAATTCAGGTGAATATGTGTGTCCTAGTAAGAAAGAGGGTAAATAGTTAAAAAATAATTTCTATTTATAGATTTTATTATTCTTTCCTGTTCTGATTTTTTAAAAAAACTTACAAAATGAGAGGAAACAGTTTCTTTTTTTCTTTTTTTTTTTTTTTTTTTTTTTTGAATGGTATACCTCTAAAATCTTGTCTTCTCATAGTTTCATAGATAATGTTACCAATTCTAGAGATATCGACTTGCTTCTGTATTGATACAAACTGGTATTGATACTTAGGTCTGGAAAAAAATAGTAAATAACCTGAGGCAGCTTTTCATTAATCCTATGCTTAATTTTACTGAATGGTATGAGGCAACATAATTGTGGAACAAGTTACTTTAAAACAAATCTGTACTGAATGATTTGGACTTTTGCAAGTTGAATAGAAGGAAGAAAAGAAACCCAAACCATTCAGGTTAAATAAGTATAGAAATTCAGGTGTTTTCCTGAAGTAATAGGTAACCTTGTTAATTTACCTCAGCAGACATACTGTAGGCTGATTTGAAGGAATGTATGTATGGTAGTATAGGAAAGCTATACATTTAGGAAGCTGTGTAGCTAGGAAAGAGATTTATGACAAACTTTATATTTCATTTCCTGAAAACTTTCACACTAGTTGGTAGCAGTGGGAGAGGTGGACTAAATAAAGATCTCAGATCTCAGAATAATATTTTAAACTACCACTTAGATGACATGTAATTTGAGAAACATATTGATTGCATTTTTTGTAGCCATTTTTTTTGTAGCCTTTTTTTTTTGTATGTGTACATTTTACACACAGAATAAAGTTCATGTGGAAGTAGGAAAAAATTAATCCAGAAAATGCTGCATTACTTCAGAGTGCACACAGATGTATTGTATTGGTCTGCTTTTATTAAATATATTCAAAAGCTGCTATCAAAGTATCCCCATTATTTTCCTGTGGAATACATAAAATGTACTTAGTACACACAGATAAACATTTGCATTTTTACTGGAGATCAACCAGAACATTCTGTATATGCAAATGCTGTAGAAGTGATTATTAGAATTGCAGGAAGCCCCTTTGTTGTTGAGACTGTAGACAATATTTGCATATCTCTGAGGAATCTAGCTACTTGCATCTTTTTTTACATACCAGCTCTGTTAGTTCATTATTTGATTTTTGTCACTACAACCCAGAGAATGTGAAGAAAGATGAGAACAGTATTACTGACAGAAATAAAAAGATAAGCTTAAGTATGAAGAAAAGCTGAGACATGTATTTCAATGAGATTTAAAATGCAGCAGTTAAGTGAAAATCCTTAATCTGTTTTTGTCACTGTATTTGAGGAGCAGTTTACTCTTCAGACTGGAGGAATTAGTCTGCATAGATTTACAGCAGAAATAATTTTTTTTGAGACTGCATTTACACAGCTGTTATTAGTTATTTGAACAAATACCTTACTATAATTTACTTAAGAATTCACACCTGGTTGTTGTACTTCATACCTAATTTATTTGTTCCCAGCTCTTATGGTTCTGTTTGGCCCTGCAGATTGAGCACTGTTTAGCCTGTGGTAGGATCTTGGATTACTTCTGTCTCAGCTGAACCCAGTTCTCTCAGTAGGGATATTCATTTTTATGAGTTAAAACAAAACAAATCCTCAGTGATAGATGGAAAGTGAAAACAGGGGAGGACATTACTTTCCTGTGAGATTGTCTATGTCCTGGGGGAGACAGGACAATTCAAGTTCTGTCTTATGGATAGCTGTGTTTTGTGGGTAGTGAACATGAGAGTGTCTAATCATTGCTCTGTGTTTTACTGAGTGTAGCTGTGTGTGTCTGGGGCAGCTGACATGGGAGGGGGGAGGTCATGAAGCATAACCTGACATCTGTAGCTGTCATCCTTGTTCCAGGAGTATATAAACTTACAAATTGTTTTTTTGTTATGCACAGCAATGGTGTATCTTTATCCAATACCTTCGTATCTTTTTTTGTTCTGTGGTTTTGATTAATTTTTAAACTTTTGGAGCTCTAATTATTCTAAATGC
This sequence comes from Megaceryle torquata, assembly GCA_024611175.1. NCBI lineage: Eukaryota > Metazoa > Chordata > Aves > Coraciiformes > Cerylidae > Megaceryle > Megaceryle torquata. The sequence continues at coordinate 13,607 of JANIJG010022153.1, read as the reverse complement.
AGGAATGAGAAATAAGGTTTTATCAAAGAAACTGTTGGAAAATGTAATCATAATACCATACTTTTAATGCTATTTAATAAAGAAAAAAAAAATATTTGTTTTCTAGTTATGTTTCCAAATGATGGCAATTTTGTAATGGACTAAATCAAATCTAGTTATAATGAATTGTTTTCAACAGGATAAGAAATTAAATGATAGTCTTATCTTTTAGGGAAATTAATTGCTCATGCAGGATCAATTCTCCCAAATTCTGTAGTGATTCAGAGTATGAATCAACACAGGGATTTAATCAATTATATTTCTTAACAAACATAGTTTAGTTATTTTTTTTCAAGAGCCAGACAGATCTTCCTCTCTTCCACCAAATTGCTAGGGAAGAAATCCACCCCAAGCAGAAAGAGTATGTGAAAAATTTCTGACTCTTGTGAGTTGCTGTTTTTCTTTCCCAGGCAAGTGTTTCTCAATTTAAATGGTGTTTTTGTTGGTTGCATATTGCTCTAGTAACTAGTTTTCTTTTTTCGTGTAACAAGTAGTTTGAATTAAAAAAAAGTGATTTTCTTGTAGAGCTTGTGGTATGCTTTATCCTTGATCCAGGCAGGTAGAAAGAAAGTCTGCATGGAAAACTTTAGAAAGTTAGGTGTTGGTTGTGTGTATAGATGGGATGCATTTTTTAAAAAAACAACTGATGCTCTTGTAATTTATTATTTGCAGTGTATATACTGATCAATTCATATTAACTTGGCTACTTAGAGAGAAAAGCATATATTTTTATGGGAGTTTTTCTGACTAAAATTTTGTCCTGGTTCCTCATAAAAATTGTAGCAGAAGTTTAGATCTGCTTATAGTAAGGATATTGAAACACAAGTCCTTGAAGGCTTAATTTAAGTGCATAGTGGAGATTAATGAAAGGAGAAATTTTTTATTGTGACTTCTCTGGTTCTGTTCTGTCCATTAATCTTTATGCATCCTGTTGTCAAGGGGTGTCCTAGTTCTCCAGAACTATGATCTAGGAGTCATTCATATTAATGTGTTTCAAGTCTAATCGATCTCTCTATATATCAGACTTTTATCTCAAGACCCATGGATTAGAGCTAGGAGACCTAGACTCAGGTTAACAGGTCTTGGCTCCTTTATTTGGGAAGGTAATTGTGTAGGCTTCTTCCAGAGTGTGCTGGAGCTACTTCTGGAGCTGGTGTTAGGAGAGCCAGTTCCCCTTTCTCTCCAGTTGCACCACCCAAAGTGGTGTTTTACCTACAGTGAGGATGGAGCTCTGTGTATTAGCAACACTTCACCAGCTGTTTTCTGGATCGGGCCTGGATATCCTGGAGACATGCTCCTTCCTAGCAGGTACAGGGCAGGTCACCGGACTAAAATCCCAAGCTTCTCCCAGCCTTTTAGTCACGCATGTGTTTGGCTTCTGCAGCATTGAGGATGTTTGTTTGGCCCTGTTTTCTCTGCTCAGAGCTCCACAAAGCTCTTGGCATACATGTTTATTTAGCTGTATAATTGTGAATGCAACTCCACCAGTTCACACACAGGGATTTGTTGCTGCTAAGACTTCAGTGAAGAAAAAAATATAAAGATTAGGCCAAAGAAGGGAGGTCATAGCTGATCTTGACTGGAAAAAGGGACACTGGCACAATATGTGCTGTGGGAAGTATATCTAGAAAGAAGTGTGGAGTGGGAGAACAGAGATGGCAGTTACAAAGCTGGATTTGTAAGGGAGACGGTATATTTTAGGAGAGAGTGGATGAGGATTTTGAGAGCTGAAGACACATTTACAATCAAAAGGAGCAATAAGAATGGGCTGATGATACTGGTGGAAATGTGTTTGGAGTGGGTAATGAAGAAGAGGCAGACAGAAGGGTATGAGAGGAAAAGTAGAACTAAAATGAAGGAAAGGGCTCTGGGTGGGATTAGTGGGGAAAGAGGAGCAAAGAATGCAAGAGTCACAAGAGAAGTACGTGCTTTAAAAAAGGCCTCTGGCTCTAAGCCTGTAGTAACCACTGTGTTTTTAAGCTGGCCAGGATCCATGTTGATATTTAATGTGAAAGGTTGAAAATGAGAAACAATTAAAAAATCATGGTTCTGCCATCTTATCTATGTCATGTAGAACTCCCTCCATTTCTCCTTATTTTGATGCAACAAGACTGTGGGTGTATCTTTCACTTTCACCAACAGTGCTTTTGTACAGGTTCTATGGCATTACCATGAAGTACTGGACCTAAAGAAGTTGTTTTGGGTCCCTGAGTTTGTTCATTCAATGTGATCTTGAAAGTCACCACAGGGGTACCCTGCTGAAATGCTTTAAACTCCCTTTGAGAAGACTGGGAGGTTGAGATTTGTTGCCTCTATCACAACACCAGCTGGAACCTAGAGAGCAAATAATCAAAAGTAACAGTGTTTCCAATGTTTGGAAAAGGAACTTAACACAGAAGAGTTTAGTGCTTAATCTATTCAATTAATCAACTCTCTGTAAATCCAAGTCTGATAGCATGAATGGTCTCGATCTTTGGATGAGAAGTATGGCTGTTGGCTCTTAGGGATAGAAAGCTGCCATAGTGACCTGCTGTTTTCCCATCCCCTTGGAGAACTGGTCTATGCCCTTTCTTTAAAATAGTTTGTGTTGGGAGGACCTGTGTTCTCAGTGCTCTCACTTGGACAGCACTGCATAGTAGCCTTTGGTCCTTTGTAAACAGGAGTTCTTATTTCTTCTCCCTTGCTCTATGCTATTTTGTCATGTCAGCAAAGTTGCAGACCCTTTTCAATAGAGCTAACAGAAAGATTTCCTGTGAACGCTGCCATTTGAATGGGGTAATCATGGTTCACATACAGAACAAGTGATGAGTGCCACCCTTGACACTAATAATGAGCTGCAAATAAAACAAAGATACCTGATTATATTATTTGCTTTATGCTCTAATCTTTATATAGATTAAGATGCTAGTCTGCTAGATAGATGTAAAAATGCTTTGGCCTAAAGGGTTTACAGAGGAAAGAAGAGGAGACGATAGAAAAACAGAATTCGGTTGCACGAGATTGCATAGTAAGAAATGGTACAGCTGGGGAAAGCTGCTGACCCTCTGCCCAGGGCCTCCCTGCCAGGGCAGCATTGCCCAGCCTCTAAGTCTCTTGTACCCACCAGGCTTTACAAGCAATAAAAGAGGTGGGGAAAATGCCAGGAAGAATTCCAAATTGCTGAAATTGAGTTATGGGCTAAGAAGGTTGTGAAGTACTGTCTAGACCACAGAGGTTATATTTATATTCCAAGTTTGCCTTGACCAGTTCCTGTGAGACAGAAACAATAAATCAGCTCTGCTTCCTAAAAAGCTGAACAGTAAAACGAGTGAAATGAAAATGGCACCACACTGCAGTATTCAATAGCATTTCATATTATGTCTATATAGGAGAATAATTTCTCCCCCACAATTACACATCTTTCCTGTTTTTATATTTGCTTTGTACCCATGTCATTAGGCCGTGACGTACCCAGTCAGAAAAATTAAAAACATTCTAATGAGAAAAAATAGCTGGAAAAATTGAGTATTGACATATTTAATTGTCCTCTTCTTGTTTATGTCTTTGATTTAATGACATTCGAGTAATAATGGCACCTTCTTATACAGTATTTTTAGCTTTTTAATCACTAAATTGGAAGGTATTCAGAAAAATAAAAAAGATTGAAATGCACTTTGCAGTCAAAAATCCCCTCAAAGTTCAAATGGAATAAATATGCTTAAAACATTTAAGAGACTAAATGCAAATGTAGCAGAATTCCAGCCTACAGACCTTTGGCCATAAAAGATACTGTCTCACTTTTGTTACTACCATTAGAGATGAGGTAAACCACGAAAAGTGTAACCTCAGTTTAAATTTTAATATGAAGTGTCTGCATTGTTTTCTTGCTGTATTAATTATCATTAATTTGTTATCATGAGTGTTCAGACTTCTAAAAATCTAAAGTTCTCTGTGTAATAGCCTTGTGTCTTCTTGGCACGTGTCACATTTGACAAAAAAACAATGTGAGCATCTGAAGAGACACCTATATTTATATATATATGTCTGTGTATATAGTTATTTCACTTAACTATAAATATATTGCAAAGACTAATTGCTTGTAAAAAAAAAAAAAAGCTAAGCAAAAAACCCCAACCAAACTAACAAACCCTGCTCCCCAAACATACAAAAAGCCCCACAAAACACTAAAACCCTATCACACAGGAACTGGTAACAGACTTCTGCAGCAGTGTGAATGGTTGCTACTCTGGTTATAGTAAAATAAACAAACACACACCCAAACCCCAGAGAAGACTAGAAAAGTACATAATAAAAAGGCACAGAAAGACATAATTAATGTTTATTTTGTACTTGGGAACCATATGTGGCTTTGAAATAAAAATGCCAAACTGACAAGTTGCCAGCAGGGTTTGTAGCTGTTAACTGTCCTGGTTCAAAATGGTCAGAAATATCACTGCTATCTTTGGGAATTTACCAGCATGGTCCATGTGACATTAAGGCTTACCGATTTTTATGACTAGACACGTTTATCTTTGAAGGTATGTCTATGAACAGGGGATGAGGAATATGAGAAGCAGAGCTGGTCAGATTGTTTTCCTCAGATAAATATTGATTTTAAATGTAAGCAAAATTTTCTGGTAATGTACTTTTGCATTGTAGGATGATGATAGTTTTATGGTTATGCCCAGTGCCAGCAATTACAGAGAACAATGCTGTATCTGATTCTTCTGAACAGGACTATAGGCTGTTGATTCTGTATACCACCTGTCAGCTTCAGAAATACTAGAAAAATACACTTAAAACCTGTCCAAGAGAAGGGAATTTATTTTCTTTAAAACCCCCCCCCCCCACCCCCCCCCCCCCCCCCCCAAATAAACAGCAAAGCAAGAAAGAAAGAAAGCGAGGAAAGAGAGTAGAAAGGAAAGAAGAAGAAGGGGAAGGGAAGAAAGGAAAGGGGAGGGAGAAACCCCCAATATTTAGGGCAGATAAAATCCAGTTATATTCTTTTCAAAGACTATAGAAGCCAAGGAAATATTACCTTGGAATTCAGTTGGTGTTTAAACATAGTATTTCTTTGTTAACAGTGATTATTGGTTGCATGAATTACATGATATTGATTTGACTTTTTCCATGATGGACATTTTTAAGATAAAGAATTACCAGTGGTAGATAGTGGATATTCAGTAGGGGATAATCCAGTTGCAATGCAAACTTTCGGATGAATCATCATTCATGCTACAATCCATTGAACTCTTGGGATTCACAAATATCTCCATGAGTGCCTAGTAGTCACCTAAATGCTCATAAATAGTGAGTAATGTGGGCTCTAAAGAGCAAAGTAAATGAACTGCTTCTCAAATATTTTTTTTTTTATTCTTTGAAGAGCAGATTCTGAAGAGAGCAAAAGAACAAACAGATGAATACCTATTTTCAACTTAGTGAATTAGAGTTAGAGAAGAACTAATTCACAAGGGAAAATAACCTGCAGATCTGTATGTTACTGTAGCTGATAATTACACAAAATTCCTTAGTTAGATACTCCTCTTCAAAAAATTGTTGCACATCCATTTAAAACATCAATTTCATTCACTTATGCCAACAGGGAAGACATAAGTAGATGTCACATTCTCTCCAAAGGGATTTTCTTTGAAGAGCAATATTATTTTTAAAGTTAGAAGGCAAGAGAAGAAAGCAATGGAGGAAAACATTTGGGAGATAAAGGCTGAATTACATGGAATTATAATGAAAGGGGAAAAAAAGAAAGTGACAGCACAATTATTTGGTTAGGAAGTCTGAGTAGATACAGATGGGTGAAAACTGCTAAAGGTTTTTGTGGATATTAATGTTTATTTTACTGTAGCACTTAAACTGAAAGTCAAATACCACAGTGAGAGCTGTAGATCCATACAAATTTGTCTCAACTAGGAGATCCATACAAATTTGTCTCAACTAGGAAATCATATGGACTAAGTGAAAAGAGTCAGTTCTTATTGCCTGAAATGAAACACAAGACTGTCTAACATGTTAAAAGACTGAATACAAACACGATTTTGTGATAATTCAAAATGTAAAGAGAATCTGAGTACAGGTACTATGGAGTGTGAGGAAAAAAAAATCTGAAAACTTTTCTTTTTTAAATAGACTAAGATTGGGAAGATGTTTAATATTTAGTTGAGGGAGAAGTAAAGTCAGTCCACCTCTGAATATAAGACAGTATTTCAGTTCCTTTGCATTGATTGAATATCACCTTTCAGGGAAGGATATTCTGCGATGATGATTTCATCAAGGTATCCAGTTCTTCTGGGTTTTTTGGTGGCGGGGTTTTTTTGGTGGTTTGTTTTTTGGTTTGTTTTTTTTTAAGACATTAAGAATACTGACTCTCTTGCAGACAGTTTATCCCAGTAGCTTGAGTATTGTGTTAATTTTTACAGTCAACCAAACATCTATAGTATCTAAATTTTTATCTTAACTAAATAAATAATCTCTGTTTAAGATTCATGGAAGTCACAAATGACAGACTAAGGAGAATTTTGTAAAGGTGAAGGACATAGCTGAAACTTCTTTCTTTACTTCCCTCTCACAGAGCAGCTCATCTCAGCTGTAAGTCAGAATACAGCAGTATTATATCCTGCCTGAGTAGGTATATTTCTGTTGCTGAAATCAGATTCATCAAGCTTGAATTCAACCAATTTTGAGAGGACTCTTTATGCCTAAATCAAAAAGCAATGTTATGCTTGCCGTGAAGAATATGCAAAATCACTTGAGAACCAGCAGACTCTCATGGTGCAGCCTTGTTTCTGCACTTCCAATTCAAGTGATGTCTGCTCAGTAGCTGTCAGTAAAATCAATCTAGATCAACCTCTGCAGCCTCTGGATGTTGCTAGTCTGAGAATCTGTCTGCTGCCTTTTACTCCCAGTGTCTGTTTTGAGAAAGACAGTGTTCTGAACATTTTGGCCAGGAAAGTTGTTCAGCACCCTTGTAAACAGTGCTTGCTAGAAGCTTATGTTAATATATTGGATATTAACACCCTTCTTGGCAAGCAACAAAGGAATATAAGGTAGTTTGGATAGGTGATTCCAATGTCCTAATACTGTTGACAGTGGTAGCATATAATTATATTCCTTATCAAGCCAACTTTCATTATGAAACAATTGAGGTTTTTGGTTTTTATTTATTTTCTGCTACTGCTGGGCAGCTCATCCTAAAACATCAATGTTGTTTAGAAATCTTCCCCTGATTGTCAGCTTTTGCGGAGCAGCAAGGGAAGATGCGGACAATCAGTATGATTGGTAAAGCAAACTTCATTTATTAGAGATCAGAAGAGTGCTTTTATACAGTCATCTCATTAATAATCACACTTGTCCATCTTCTATTGGCTCACGTTACAAAGTATTTTAGCATAACCCATCCCCTCTTACAGTTGCAGCTGCAAGTTACCTCCTCATTCCTTAAACCACAACATTCCTGTTATCTTACAAGCTCAGGGTCATGCTGACCCATAAGTCATGTCTTCCCTGCTGCTTCTTGAGATAACTACTACCGAGCTTAACAACATGCGTGAGAAAGCATCTCCCTTAAAGGTACAAGGCTCTTGTCTTCTAACCGTTCTCTAACAAGCTTTACTTCTTTCATGGGTAGTTTATAATGTTCTATTGCAATGTCTACATGATGCTAAATGACAGAAAGGGATTTACAGTAGCTTCTTTGTCATATAAAGTTCTTTATCTTGTTTAATATTCAGGTCTGTGTATCTCAAAATTTTGGCTGACATTCCATCCTAGAGGTACCCATACAGCTGTGTGCAATTTAGAGAGACCTTCTCTTCATCACACCTGACACACAGAATGGTTAGTCAACAAGCAGGTGAACTTTCTTTTTCACCTGAAATGAGCTAACTTTTTAGTAGGCTCTGCATTTCCTACCATTCTTTAAAAGCTGAATAGCAGAGGGACAACAAGGATGAACTCTTCAAACAGCAATTCCCCCATTGTCATCCTCTCCCTTCCTAGCCTGCTGGAGTCCAGGGCTCTCTTCTGTTTATTAAAAACAAAGTTCTGGTAAATACCACAGATTTTGCTGACAGATAACGATGTTTTACATCATTGTTGCAGTAATGTGAGTTGTTGGTATTTTTTTGGTTTTTTGGACTGTTTAAAAATATTTGCCATTGAATTTCCATTGTAGAAGCATAAGTCCATCATCATTTTACTCGTAATATAGAATCTAAACTTCTTGTTAAAATCAAAAGATTTTTATCTTCTGGATGGGATTTAACCCATCCTACACTCTAAATCTTAGAGACATAATGTGTTTGGCTAGATTTTTTATTATTATTATTTTATTCACTCACAACTAGAATGGCTGCAGTGATTCAGTCAAGAGGTTTGTGTAGCCTAGGAAATGCTCTTCAACAGTGTCTCAAGTAGAGGTGAAAGCATGTATGCAGGAATAGAGCTAGCAGACATGATGTGTCACCTGAGCATGCTCTAAACAGTTGCATTTGAGGAATAACTGGCATGGACCTGTTTTCCATGTGTTAAGAAAGACACAATAGGCTTCTCTGTGAGGATTTAAATGCCAAATTAAATAACGAGGAATATAAATAATGAGTCTCAACCAAGACATACCTTAAAATGAACCAGAACAGTTAAAGCAACAGACTTTTTTTTTTTAATTATAGTGTGAATGCAATCCAGTGTTAGAAGATGACATTTGTAAAAAAGGTAAGTCTCCAAGATACATGACTCAGGACCAGGCCAGTATTGTAGCCTGTGGCTTTGTCATCTGTTTCCCTGGGTCCTCCTCTGTTATGCTTCATGAGATTCAAATGCAAAAAAGTAATGAGTTGAAAGGTAATGTTTAATGCACTGTAATTTCCAAGGGATACTCTGAAAAATACTGTTCTCTGAAGCATATGGACTGATCAAGCCACCTGGACTGTCAGAGCTGTAGTGTCAGCACAGGATGAAAGGCAGACTCTTCTTTCCACAGGGCTATAGGAAGAATACACAGAAGAGACCTATTTCCTCTCCAGATCTGCTAATTTGATTCTTAATGTGCAACAACTTCTCTACACACTCCAAAGCACTTTACAGTATTAGGTAGTGTGATTAGAGAGGTAATTAGGAAATTGTGTAATAATGGGATGAGAGAGAACCGATGCTTTAAAGACTGTACATTATAGCCAAAGCAATTTCATTTCATGTACAAATAAATCAGATTAATTTCCACTCATAGGATATCACATGCTCCAAATAATGTTGGATACTAAGACTTAAAGTCGAAGTGGAGGTATGAATCATTGTCATTATATGACTTAGAACTCATTCGTTCCCACAAAACCACCCACAAAACGATGCTGAAGGGTGTCTTGCAGTGAGTCAGCACTTAGGCTTGTAGAACCTGGTGAGAAGAATGAGGGACAATTTTTTTAGGTAACACCAACAGCAGAGAGCTTATGTTACAAACCATAACTCATATGGGAAAATGAAGAACCTATTGGAACACATGGAAACCTTTAAATTACCTTCTTAATCAGGTGAGAAAGCATGAGGTTTGCCTTTGAGAAAGGAATTCCAGAAATCTACATATAAAGGCTATGAAGACAGCTTGCTTCTGTAGTACCTATTGAATTTTGTCTCTCCTCTGTCTTGGCTTTTGTACAATGTTGAGAGAGGAGTATGTTAGGTGATTTTAGGACCTTTCCTAGATGGAGCTATTTCCATTACATTAAAGATGCTTCTACACTTCTGAAGTATATGGATTCCCCCAGACTACTTGCAGCCTATTGCCTTTGCCTATTACTATCCCCTTTTTCGGATACCTTCATATTCTGGTTGGATTTAGGCTTGTTCCTGCATACAGATTTATTTTTTTTTTTAGTGTTTACTAATTGTCATACAATGAGATGGTGGTTGCTTTTCTTAGTTATCCTTCTAATGCAGTAAAAGGAATGACATTTTCCAAATGAAATATAATCTACTTTTGAGGAGGTTTTATGATGACACACAATCTCTGAATGTATCATGTCCAAAATCTGAATATTAGTGAGCAACTCTTTTGAACAGCATATAATATGCAAAACATGCATAAGGCTTTTCTTACTTACACATACGTTATCTTGAGACACATCAACAGGAATAACATGTCTACTATAGAGGCTGTCATTTAGCATAAGCCTTGCATACATAGACAGTCCAGTTCTTAGTAACCATAAATTCATGCTGTTGTTGATACAAGAAAAGCAACCTAGAGACCTCCTGAAAACTACATGTGCTTTTAGGGCTTGTACTAAAGTGTGATGGTCATGAACCCACAGAATATGAAGGTAGGAAATTACAGCACATATTCGCATTTACTTAAGTGAAGATATCATTACCTTTGAGAATTTCTGAAAATTCACTGCTTTCTGGAAAGACATTCATATTGATATCAGGAACGGAATTAATATTAAAATGTATAGTCTGATCTGGGGACTGATTCTCTGAGGTTTTGGGTGCCACAAGCTGTTATTAGGCACCCTGAGCTGAAATTTTTGTTCACCAGAACAGAAAACTCACAGGGCAGAGCCCTTATTGTCTCATTTCCAGGATCATAATGATCTGGGACACACCGTTATGCACAGGCAGAAGCAGTGGCAGATACTGTATTGCCATAAACAATTAATGAAGTCTCTTTGCTGTTATGAACAGGGAGTTGCATACATTTTTTATTCTGCAGAACACTGAGTCTTATGTTTAATTGTACTACCATCTTTTGAACAACAGAAAAAAAAAACATTCAAATGAGTAACAGTCTAAACTACATTTAGAAGCAATTATGTTAACCTGCATATTTGAGTTCCCATGTAGCATTTCCATTTGAAAGTTTTCAAATTATGATCATCAGAAAATACTTCTGTATTTTTTCAGTTATGTATGGTACTGAATTATTGATTTGAATAAATGAAAATGTGGCTTGCCTGCTGTTGGAAAACAATGCACCATTCTTGGAATATGCATTTAAGTGCTACTTTTACCAAAACTATTTCTTTTCTGCCATAGGAATACTATACACATCTGCAGTTACCTAAATCATATTGATATTGAGGGTATACTTTTGATACCCACTTTTCAGAGAAAAAAAAAAAGTAGGCAACTACAAAAAAAAAAGTAGGCAGCAACATGCAGAGTTGATTCCCACTGTTTTTACCCACATGATTAGAGCAAATGAAACCAATGTGAGCGAATATATGAGTTGAACATGGCACTATTCTAAAAAATAAGCCAATTATCACTTGATAAATATAGTTAATATATTTACTGTAGCAGCAAAACTTGCTGTCCAACTGAGCTAACTTTTTGTAGATGTGCAAAATAGATGACTGTAGTAAGGGTCAGAAATAGACTGATGCAGACTGCATTGTGAGAAAAGCACAGTTATTAAGCTAACTGGATATTCTTCACATGCACGTGGTTTTCCAAACACCCTAGACAGTGAATGAATAGTTGACACCTCTTCAGAAAAGGCTGTTTACACAGGAAGGAAGGAAATTAATAGATTCGCAACATGCTATTATGGTTTTATTTTATCCCACTATACATTACAAATAATAAGAGTTCCCTTACTTTTCAGTTTCTTGCTATAGTATGTAGCAGTACCTCAAGGGTATTGTAGTTTAGCTGTAGTAGAGCATTGCAGCTTGTGTAGATCTGGAAAAGCGTGGCGCAGTATAAGGAATGACTAGTGTTTCCAACTCTTGGTTCGGTCGTTTATGTAACTTCTAAATTGCACTCTCTTACTGCAGAGTTATTTATTTATATAGTGTTAGCATGAGAGCTGAAAGTGGGACATGGGTCTCCAGAGACCTTTTCTAATTTTCTCTATCCACTGTATTGTGGTTTCCAACTACTAGTCACAGGTCTTACTATCAAGACCTAAGCACATTGCGGATGAATTTTGGGGCCCAGGTTGATAAAGCTGTAGCTGACCTCTTCTGGGAGAGGTGCCATGAGGGAATGACAGCAGTTACAGAAATTGCGCACTCTCAATACAGCAGCTGGACTTCTGCTAGATGCAAAGAAATAACTAGCTATTTTTTGACAAACAAAATAGAAGTGGAGCCCTTTCATGCCACATTGCCCCTTGTTTTCTGCTTGCTTACCTATAGAAAGTGGAATTTCTTACCAAAACACATATTCCTTGGAGATTTAAGTGAAGGTGGCTTTGGAGTTCACTTCAACAGAATGTTTTTGTGTATGGCTCACAAGGCAATTAACTGAGGCCCTAATTTTTACTGGCTTTAGGGCTCCGTGTGGCTTAAGCAGTCCCCTGACATTTTTTCAGCCATTTTTACTTCCCTTCAAGACATGCCACCTAGATAAAGAAGATAAGGGGAAAAATGTGCACACTTGAAACTATGCTTTACTAGGTTTAACAGTGTTAAGGGTGTCTCCTTGGGGCTCACAGTAGATTTTACAGTAAAAATGCTGTGCAGCATCAGATCTGTAAGCTTCACTGAGAGTTAATCAAATAAGGGATGTGAACCAAATCCAGGAATTAAAAGTAATTTACAAGTTTTTCCATTTTTATAAATAGGTACCATAATAGTAAAATGGGTATGGGCGGGCAAATAAATAGTTCTTATTTCTCATTATCTTACAGCAAAGTCACCTAGTTATTTTCCTGGTTTAGTTTGTTAGTTCTGAAACCTTTGTCTGTTTTGTTTAATCCTCTCCAATTTTTTTTTGTCTCCTATTTATTTATCTCTTAAAGCACAAGATCTTCAGAATTTTAACAAATTTCCTATGCATAGATTCTAAACTCTGTTGGTTTGGACTGCTTTTTAAACAGCAAGGATCTCAACACTGAATTGCCTTTGAGACTTTGGGCAAACCGAGAGAGATCTCCAAAGACGTACAGAGTCTTTTTTGGTTTTTTGTTTTGTTTTGTTTTGTTTTTGTTTTGTTTGTTTGTTTGTTTGTTTGCTTGTTTGTTTTAATTATCTGGTTACAATAGCATTATCTTCAATGTTCTTACTGTTGCAATCAGTTGATTAAACCGGCCTTGTTGAACCTCATAAGATTCATCTGGGCCCACATCTCCAGTCTATCCAGGTCCCCCTGGATAGCATCCTGTCCTTCTGGCATATCGACTGCACTTGCAGCTTGGTATCATCTGCAGACTTGCTGAGGGTGCACTCAATGCCACTGTAAATATCACTAACAAAGATATTAAACAACACTGGTCCCAGCACAGACCCCTGAAGGACACCACTTGTCACCTTCTTCCCTCTGGACATCGAACCATTGATCATCACTCTCTGGATGTGACCATGTAGCCAGTTCTTTATGCACTGAACAGTCCACCCATCAAAACTGTAATTCTCCAAGTTAGATATAAGGATGTAGTGGGGGACCCTGTTAAAGGCCTTGCAGAAGTCCATAGGACTACCCTTGTTGACTGATGCAGTCACTTCATTGTAGAAGGCCACTAGGTTGGTTGGGCAGGCAGGACCTGCCCCTAGTAAATCTATGCTGACTACCTAGGATTACCTCCATGTCCTCCATGTGCCTTAGCATATCCTCCAGGAGGGTCTGTTCCATGATCT
>JANIJG010022151.1:0-11491 GCA_024611175.1 Megaceryle torquata | reverse complement strand
TTTTTTTCCCCTCAGGTGCAGGAGGCACCGAATGGTGCATCCACTGGGTTCTCCCCAGCAAAGATCCCACTCCAGCCCCAGTTTGGGGCTCGCTCGTCGTGAGCGTGCCAAAACATGAGGCAAGCTGCGGCGTGGGGGCGGCTCTCGGCCGTCTGTCTGTCCGTCTGGGGTTTACTCACTGTTCTGGGTTCAGTCCCGGTTTTTCCTTTGGCAATTTTTCCGGTTTATCAGCAGGGTGATGTCAGGCAGTTCTTTTTCTCAGGGCGCTGGCCGCGCCTGGCAGAGTTTGTAGAGTTTCGTGGCCATTCGTTTCTGCTTCCTGAGCCTTTTCCCGAGTCTAAATTAATAAAGTGTTTTTCCACTCAAATGAATATTAGTCAGCGATGGAAAAACTGCTGAAGCAGCAGCCCTGAGGTGGACGCGTTCCCTTGCCGGGCAGGCTCTGGACGCTTCCCCCCAGGGTGTTTTGCTTTACCTCTGCCTTCAGCGAGCCTTTTATTTTGGGATGAGCTGTTGGTTTTGCGTGGGAAGTGGTCCCCAAAGTAGGGGTAGAAAATCAAGGTGAGCTGAATTTTCTTGTAGAGGAAAAATTTGTGATTTTTGAGAGGTAGAAAGAAACCAGCTGATACAAAGGCTCCTGTCTGCTATGCTTCAGCAAACCCCCCAGCTCTGTGTCAGACCTGGTGGCCAGTAACAGGGGACGTGTGGGACATGGTGAGCGTGCTGCGGCTTCGGATACCTCCAGGCACGTGGAGCATTAACTCCTCCTCCTCAGCTTCATCTCCCATGCATCCCCCTCCAGCTCTGGTTTGGGATGATAGAGGTCACGGACCTTTCTCCTTATATTTTGCTGGGAGTTCCCATCCTTTCCAGTTAAACCACCACGGAGCTTTGTGATTACATCAGCCGCAGGTAACGGGGATCAGCACTGTGCTTTTTGTAGCCACCTCTGCTTCCCTTCTGCTCACCCATCTGCCATTTATGCATCATCTTGCTTCATTTTCCCCCGTGTTTTCTAGCCATGCATTTATTGTTCCTTTCTCTGCTCTTTCTGCCTGGTGTTTTGAGGACCTTCAGCGGGGAGCAAGTTATAAAAACGCAAGTTGCCAGCGAAGCAGCTCGTGGCACGGAAGGATTTTACGAGCTTAAACCACCCTCCACAAATGGGCAGTGCTACATTTACCAAATTTGGTGGTCTGCTGCCATTTCCCCCCCCAGTCGAGGCGTGCCTTGTGTTAAAGGTGCTGTGTTGGCTCAAAAGAGAGGATTAGTTTATTAGGAAGGGTTGTGTGTGGCAGAGTAAACCCCAGCTGTGCGTGGAGGAGGAGGATTAATCCCAGTCTTATTCTCTGCTGGTTTGGGAGATGAATCCTGAGCACTGCTGTTTGGGGTGGAGGTGAGGAGAGGGCTGCAGGGCTTCTGATGGACGGCTGCAGTCAGTGGTGTGAGATAACAGGGACTGGTGGGCTGCAGTGATAAGAGGGGCTGAGTGAGGAGGGGAAATCATTGAGCTCACTGCTGTTTCCACCGCATATCAAGGCGGTGGCTTTTTGGGCATGGTCCTGATCTCGGCAGAAGCATTTTCTGACAGCACCGTGTTTTCCTTCGTTTCTCTTTCTTTATGAGCTGTACGCAGGAATATTTAATGGGTTCTGGGTTTGATTTGCGGTATTTAGCACTCTTGACTGAGGTTCCTTGCTTCATAAGGAGGTTCTACCTTGTGGCGTCATACAAAACCCAACCATTTTGCTCTCTAAGTGCCCAGATCACCTCCAGGAAAGGCTGTGCCTGGTACCTGGCCAGCCAACAAAAATCTGCTACAAACCAGGTAATCAAACCACAGCAAAATGAAATGGGTTTGTTTCGACACCAGAGTGGGATGGGTCAAAAGCATACGAAGTGCTAATTTCTGTAGAGCGCTGGGGTCTTAATTCATAGTCTGAGTGTTAAGACCAACCACTCACAAATCCAATCGCAGCGAGATGACAGAGGTAAAGCCTCACTTAAACTGATTAACTTGCCTTTTCCTGAGCGTCAGCGAAGGGAAGCTGCCATTTAAGATTTGTGTGCGCAGCTGGGGTTCAGGACAGCCCTGACTTCCGAGTGAGGCCGCGCGGGAGGTGTCCGGTAACGGGAGGAGATGCACGGGGACTGTTGCCATCGTGAGCTAATCTTCGTTACATCACGTCGTTAACATCTCGCAAGCAATCGGAGTAAAGCCCGCGCCCCTTAATCCAGCTCATGTTTGCTTTGGAGGGGCCCCGGTCTGGTGCAACACTGCCGAGGCTTGGGGGGTTGGGGGGTGTCGTTAAGAAGAAGGTAGGATACGGTGTTACTATTTTTGCTTTTCCTGTCTTGTCTTAACTTTGGCACTGCTTCTGCTGGTGGATCTCTGCTGTGAGATTCTGTGTAACGTTTGAGTTGCTGGAGTAAAGTGATGAGAGTAGATATGTAGTAGTTGGGTTTGGTTTATTTAAGATGATCTTTTGGAATCCACTCCTTGCAACAGTGTTGGGTAGAGCTGTGGCTCATCCACGCAGGGATGGCGAAAGCTTCTCCCATACAGCTCTTCCAGTCTTGGGCAAACCTGTTGTTGCTTAACCAGCTTTTTCCAGCCCCAGAGAAACTCGCTCTGGCTAAACGAGATGGCAAACGTGAAGTTCAATCGTAGGCATGAGGAGTTTAGGCCAAGTTCTCCAGCGCTTCTTGCTTTGGGCTCCTGCCAGGGGTAGGAGGCTGTTGAACTGACCTGCCCAGTCTCGTTGCTCTCTGTTGAAGACACAGAGACTTTAATGTTCAGCAGATACCGTTTCTGGGAACTTTTGTTCCTCTTGATTTTATTTTTCTAGCTTCCCTGTAATTTAGGACATCTGTAGGTAATAGAAGTGTTCCCATGGTGATTATTCATTTCCATCTCAATATGTTTTTATGTTTAATCTGCAGACCCCTTGTTAACTCAGATTATCATAATAGAAAATGATGTGACTTGGTGTTTTACAGTCAGAAGTGGTTAATTCCCTGCCATGGCCTGATTGCAGTCTTGGGAGTGGTGTCTTTCACAGAATCACAGAATGGTAGGGGTTGGAAGAGACCTCTGGAGATTGAGTCCAACCCCCCTGCCAATGCAGGAACATCTAGGACAGGAACTTTGGGTGCTGAACCTTCCAGCCTGGATAGGGTTACATCACTGAACTGAACTGGAAATCACTGAGGTCCCTGTAAAACTGGTTATTCTGGCAACTGTGCCGTGGGAAAAGGCAGAGATCATAGATACTGGACTGGATGATCTGTGGATCTGCCCTGACCAACATGTGCAGTCGGTCCGTGGTCAGTGGGTGCAGGTCATGCTGCAGAGGACACCCAAGACTTGCGTCATCCTAGAGATTGGATTCTGGAGATGGGTGGCAAATGGCCCTGGTGTGAGGCTCACTTCCCTTTAATAAGCCTGGCCTCTGATTAACAGAGACCATCCCTTCTCCGACTTGCTTGGTTTTGAGAAACTATTGCTGGGTTTCAGTAAGAGCATCTCTGCGTCCTTGTCCAACCGCTTACGTGTTGAGGTCTTTGTGCCTGCGGTGGAGGTGCTTTGGCAGGGCCTGTGAGGAGAGTCATGCACCTTCCCTTCTGATGCTTGAGATGGGTCCAGAGCAGTTACTGGAATGCTCTCCTAAAATAAAAATTAAAATAAAACTAAAGCAAAGTGCGGCGTTGTCGGATTGCTCACACGTGGTGGCCCTCACTGCGCTCTCTCCACAAACAGATAGTTTATGCGGAGCGGCCGCTGACGGACAACAACAGATCTTTGGCCTCCTATGGCTTGAAAGATGGGGATGTGGTGATTCTGCGACAGAAAGAGGCTGTAGAGCCCCGGCCCTCCATCCGATTCCCAGGTGAGAAAGGATTTGTGCTGCCTTTGGTTCTGAGCCTGCAAAGGTCGTGATGTTTATCAAACACCAGCTTCATCTGCTGTCAGTCTCCTTTAGCGCCTCGCTAGGCAAAGCACTGGGGAAGGGAGGGAGGTTAGGGATGAGTTAGAGGGCTTTTAAAATTAGCTGAAGGGCTTGTTATTTAATTATTTTTTTTTTTTTAATTCTGGAACAAAAAAATATTCTTTTAGTCTTATTTTGGGGAAACACAAAGAGAGCAAGAAAGGTAACTGGTCCCAAGCAGCGGTTTTTGTAAAGGTGTGCGACTTTGCAAGCAACTGCTGCTTCCCTCCCTGCTCAGTGCCACGGCACAGGGCGTGTGGCCTCTGTGGCTCAGACACCTTAAAAGTCCGTTGGGATCTGCACTGTGAGAAACACCTGGAGGAGCCACATCTCTCTCCTGCCTCCTGCAGCCATTCCTAGCAAATCCCCACCATAAAATATTGCTGTGAAAGAAGAAGGTGTTGCTGGCTGAGGAGGGCATGGGAGCCTTGCTTGAGGTGCTCATCCTCCTGCCTGGGCTGGAGGATGGGTACCTGCAATGCAGGGCTGCAGAAATGTTACTTTTTTTTTTTCCCCCTGCTGTGTGGGTTTGGTTTCTTTTGAATCCGAGAGATTCCGAAGTGCCTTAGAGACACTGGGTTTCCCTCGTGAACACCTTGTGGTGTTCACGTCTGTGACACTGGAAATAACAAGCCTGCAATTCAGTAAGTGCATTTTAGGGGATTTAAAAAAAATAATAAAAATGGGCCAGATAGGAGGCTAGACCAGTTACATAAACCGGCGCTGGCATCGCTAACCCAGTAACCTGAGTACGTGGCTGCGCTTCCCACACAAGCTGCCGCTGACAGAATCCGGCCTAATCCCGTAGCGTTAAGAGCAGCTCATCCTTCCTGCTGTTTTTCCACTGCATTTTTCAAGTGAAAACATAAACTGAAAGCACTCACACCTCTGACCTCCCTCAAGGTCTACCCAGGATAGACTTCAGCAGCATCGCCGTTCCAGGGACGTCCTCGCAGCAGCACCAGCCGCCAGCGCAGCGTCCTCGCCCGTCGCCTCCCGACGCGCCTTCGTTCCCTCAGGGTTTGGACAATCCGGCGCTGCTACGGGAGATGTTGCTCGCCAATCCCCACGAGCTGTCGCTGCTGAAGGAGCGCAACCCGCCCTTGGCGGAGGCGTTGCTCAGCGGAGACCTCGGTGAGTTGGGTTTTTAATCCGCGGGAGGTGATTTTTAAATCTGTTTGAGCTCAGTTCTGATAAAAGGCAGCCGCGGGTTTTTAAGTAGCTGGGATGTTCGCTGCCAGCTCCTTGATGATGCTGATAAAAGGTGCCAGTTGGGAGCACTCAAGGCAGAGTTCTTATCCTAACAAGACTGTTTCTGGCAAGTTGGGCATATTTCTCTTGCTTGGCTTCCTTTAGTATCCTCTGTCCCCTACTTCAAAATATCGGGTGTGCAGTTCAGTCGAGTTCCTGTGAATGCAAGTGGCTCAGCTCCCAATTTTTAGGCAAAAACTCTCCAAATCCATAATTTCCAATAACAGCGTTTGCTGCATCCCAGAGCCTCAGCAGAAACCAGCTCTGGCAGTGCTGATTAAGCTGCTACAGAAGCAGATGTCAGAAAGGGAGAGGGAAAGGAACAAGCAACCCATGTTTTTAGGGAGCTTTTCCAATAGAAATAGCCATAAATGTTTTAAGTTTCCGTTCATCTTGAAAGTGTTTGTGTGTTCTGGGCACAGTGGAAGCCTTGTACCTTGTCCTTCACTCCCGCCATGGGTGAGTAGCTGATGTTGGTCCCTTGTTCTTCTTGGGATGAAAGCTTTGAACTCCAATTATCCTTTCAGTATGAAGCCAGAGCAGTGTTTTGGGCATCAGTAGATGTGCTGCTGAACCTCAGTGAGATGTTTGGTTAGGAAATAAATCCTGCTGAGTTCAGGGGAAAGGGAAGAAGAGAGGGAGCTTCTCGCGGGAGGCTGTTCTTCCACTTTCCAAGGTCACTTCCATTTATTTCTCTCAGGAAGAAGCTAGAAAGGAACTTGTGTGGATATTGTCAGCCTATTTCATGTTTTAATTCTGACTTTTGTTCATGTCCAGAGATAAACCCACGTCCTTTGCTCTCTGAAGCTTCTTCACGCTTCTTGCAAGCGCTGTGTTCGTAGTGTGGGAGTTTCTCCCATCGCCTTGAGATGTGCTGCTCTTGGCATAGAAAATGAGAGGTTAAGCCCAAGACACCCAGAACCGGCTCATCTGCTGCTCTGATCAGTCTCAGCTTGTTGCACATATTAAACTTTGACTCTGTTCTGGGTTTTAAGTCCCAAACGGCTGCAGAGGCTGTCAGAAGGAAGTGGTTTGGTCTGGTTCTGCTCTCATCATTCTGTGCTGCTGGCGTTTGGGCACAGATTCAGTTCAGCTCTGGCTCTGAGGCCCAAATACACACATAGTTACATCCCCTGTGACTGTGCTGGGGACACCGCAAGCACTTCACAAGGCACCTGCTGTAGAGCAGCCTAATTGCAAATAAAACAACCAAACGAGAAAACCTTCCTGAACATGGAACAGCCTTTGAGCCAGAGCTTCTTCATGGGAACTGCATTTCTGGAAGCAAACCTGCCACCTTCAGTGTTTACAGACCTTCATTTATTGCCAAGTCCTTTTGGGAACAGACGTGGTCACATCCGGGCAGTAAAAACGAGACAGAAGCCATCCAAAAAGTGAGGAGAGAAAAATTTTGTTCTTAAAAGGTGGGGCTAGGTGTTGCAAAGCAGTGTCCCGTCTGGGACCTGTGTATTGGAGTATTGTGTTCAGTTCTGGTCTCCCCAGTTCAAGAGGGAGAGGGAGATACGGGAGAGAGTCCAACAGAGTGTGACAAAAGATGCTGAAGGGACTGGAACATCTCTGCTAAGGAAAGGCTGAGAGCCCTGGGGCTGTTTAGCCTGGAGAAGCCTGAGAAGGGATCTTATTCATGTTTACAAATACCTGCAGGGTGGGTGTCGAGTAGAAGGGGCCAGGCTCTTGTCAGTGCTGCCCTGGGATAGGACGAGAGGTGATGGTCACAAGCTGAAACACAGGGAGTTCCTCCTCAACATGAGGAGAAACTTCTTCCCTGTGAGAGTGACAGAGCCTGGCCCAGGCTGCCTGGAGAGGTTGTGGAGTCTCCTCTGGAGACTTTCAAGAAGCAGCTCTGTCCAGTTGCTTTTCATCCCAGCGAGTTCCCAAGTTTGCCACTGATGCTTTGAAGTGCATCCATGCTGCCTTCAGAGGAAGCCTTGCCTGCGTGTGCTGCCGAGCCTACTCTTGAGTGCATGCTGTCAGGAAAAGAAACCTTTGCTGTTCCAGAACTTGATTTGTAAGAGTAACTTCCAGTAATAAACATTTCTGTGTCTCCTTGTTTCTGCAGAGAAATTCACCAGGGTGTTGCTGGAGCAACAGCAGGACCGAGCCCGGCGGGAGCAGGAGAGGATCCGACTCTATTCAGCTGACCCTTTTGATCTGGAGGCACAGGCCAAGATAGAAGAAGACATAAGGTAGCAAACCAGAGTCACTTGCAGGCTTTGGAGGTCTTCATGGTGTTGTTTTTCCCACAGGGTGCTTCCATCTGTGGTGCTTTTTTTTCCCGGCGGAGGCAGGGAGTGTTTGTATCTTGCCTTGAGATGCTTGTGGAAAGCACTTAGCCAAGATCCTCTCAAGAGGTGGCACTTGGATGCCTTGGGCATGTTTTGAACCAGGGAGCTGGGCTTGTGCTAGTCTCTGAGCTGAGCTCTCCGCACGGCGATGTGCTGCTGTCTCTCCCAGCTGCTCTCCAGATTTGGTTTCGCATCCTGCTGATGGTTTTGCCTCTCTGGCTAGTTCCAGACTGAACACTGCTGCTGTCAGAAGAGGTGTTCTGTAGAAATCTGTTCTGCTCAGCAGAGGCCAAGGCCTGATTTCTTAAATTGAGTGGTACATCCTTCAGTCAGAACAGGACTAGTGTTGTTTTTTTTTTTTTCCCCTGATCAAGAAATGTCTTTGTGATGCAGGCTCATAGTTGGTTATAACCAGAATTCATTTGTGATGAGTCGTTCTTGTGTCACGACTGACAAGGTGTTGCTGCCAGATAAACACTGAGCTCAGCAATGCAGAAAAATACACGTTTGTAGTTAGCAAAGCATCTCTCAGCAGCACAGGGACACTCTCCTCCTCCACAGGGCAGGGGACAGAGAAAGGTGACATGCCCAAGGCTGTGTGGCTGTGAGGGAGCAGTCTGGGCATCCAGCAGTCCCCAGATTTCACCCCCAACTTAGTTTCTCTGAACTCCTTGCTTAATTAGATGCACTCTTCCTAAGATTAAGGGGAAGCCCTTGCAAGCATCGTATCTTTTGAGAAATGTCTCTGTCCTTCAAATGAAGAGAGCATCAAGCATGGAGAATTTGCACTAAGGGCTTGTGCTCACGGTGGTGTTGTCACCGCTGTTTTGGTCGCCTTCCTGTGCCTGGAAAAGGAAATATCAGGGAAACATTAGAGGATTTTAGTGTTCAGCTGCTGTGTGGGATTCCAGCGTTGTAGCTGCTGGCAACGTCCTCATCGTGTGCCCTCAGCACTTCGCTTGAGAGTGACTAATAAACACACAGGTTTTTCACTTGCGAGTTCTCCGGGTTAACTCTCTGCTGGCGGGTTTCTGGTGCAAACAGAAGGTCGTCAGGAGCTGTAGTGTGAGGTAGGAAGGTGCAGGTGTCGTGGCTGCTGGAGAGCGACTCGGTGTCTCTGGCGTAAGCCAAGACCGTAACTAGCAACCCCCCTGCTAAGGAGCTGATGTTTAGCTAATGAAGGAGCCTTTGCTGTGGTTTAAATGAGTTGTTTGTCAGGCGAGCTGCAGCGGGTGGGGTATTACCAGGTTTGCTGATAAGTCAGAGGGATGCTTATAAGGCTCAGCTGACAGAAGGGCTGATTCTTCTCTCTCTTTTTCCATTAAAAATCAGGCAACAAAACATTGAAGAAAACATGACGATAGCGATGGAAGAGGCCCCCGAGAGTTTTGGGCAGGTGGTGATGCTCTATATTAACTGCAAAGTCAACGGACATCCAGTGAAAGCCTTTGTTGACTCGGGTGCGTTGTCCCCGCTTCCAGCTCTTTCTCCACACTCTCCCTCACTGAGGGACACCATAAACACTCCAGAAGTTTTGCTCCAAACTCCTGTAATTAAAGCGTCACAGGGTTCTGAAGCACCTCACTGAAACCGGAGAGCAGCCTGCGCATTGTTTAAGGCGAACAGGGCGAACTGTTGTGAGAATCCCGGGTTTAGTTTTGGGCCCCTCACTCCAAGAAGGACTTTGAGGTCCTTCGGTAGGTGCTATAGAATCTATGGTTCTATTCTCTGCGCGGCAGTGGCGCAGAAGGGCTTGAACACCCTGGATCAAAGCTCCTGTCAGCATTTCTGGGACTGCAATACCAGAAAGGTCACGGCCACACGTGTGTCTCCTGTCAGTTCACAGCCAGGGGGGTTTCACATGTCTTCTAATATAGGGCTTCCCATCCACAGCCTTAAAGGGAAAGGCCTTGGGGTTATTCCAGCTCTACAGCTCCTTTACTGACAGTGCTGCTTCATGTGCACAGTCTGTTCAACACAGGGGGATTCACAAGAAGCCTTTATGTAGCTTCACGCAGCTGCCTGAACCAGGCAGGTTCATTTCCCCAGCTGCTGAGTACAAGATCTTAAGCCTTTCCAGGAGACAGTTTGAATTTGTGATGAGCTGTCAGGATTTAACTTGAATTCTGTTGCTGGTAGGTGCCCAGATGACCATCATGAGCCAAGCTTGTGCTGAAAGGTGCAACATAATGCGGCTGGTGGATCGGCGGTGGGCCGGCATCGCTAAAGGTGTAGGGACACAGAAGATAATTGGCAGAGTGCACTTAGGTAAGCGCTCCTGTTCTTCTTGGGGCGGCTTTCGTGGCACTGCAGCTGCATTTCCCACCATCCTGGCACCGAGGAGTGTCTGGTTTAATGCTGTAATTGCCAGAAACTCCCACACTGTAAAATGAAAGAGCATCTGCAATACGTTTGTTTGTCTTGGGCCCAGGACTCTGGGTTCTGGCTCGTTTCATGCCTTTTTTTTTTTTCTTCTTTTTAATGGAATTATCTGAGTGCTTTGGGGGAGGCCTCAGCTCAGAGGGTGCGTTTGCTCTGGGCACAAAAAGCAAGGCTCAGAGAAGCAGGAGGACCTGTCCTGTTCGGGGTGGGACTGTTGGGCAGTGCAAGTTGCTCAGGAGGGGTTCCAGTGGAGTGTTCTGTGTTCCTTTGGGAGGAGGGGGCTGGCTGTACGTAGCATCTTTAGCCTAGAGGGATAGAGAAGCAGGATTTGTGTCTCTAGAGCATGTCAGCTTTTAAAAGAATTAATTTTTTGAGGCTGAGACAGGCCTGGTGGGCCCTGGGGCTTGTACAGGGCTAGGCTTCCTGTGACCATAAGAGTGTGTTAGAGCTCTGGTTCCAGATCTGCCCAGCAAGTTTATGCAAACCTTTCCCAGGAAATGGAAGAGCAGAAAGTAGATTTGTTGCACCGTAGTGTTGCAAGGTGGGAACTTCTGTCCTTTGCTTTCCAGCTCAGGTCCAAATTGAAGGGGATTTCCTGGCGTGCTCCTTCTCAATCCTTGAAGAGCAGCCCATGGACATGCTTCTAGGACTGGATATGCTCAAGAGGCATCAGGTATCTCTTGAAATAGTTACTGGCTTTTCCAAGAACTAAGCACTTAGTGAAGTGTTAAGTGCAAGATGAATGCCATGCCCGTGAATTTATCAGGATTTTTCTGGGGAGGGTTGATGGAGGGTTACCTTCCAGACACTTAGGAGAGAAGAACAAACACAGTCAAGGATAGCTACAGGGTGTCTGGCTGCCCCCTGAAGTTTGTTTTGTTCTGGTCAAAGACACTTGGAGCTTTCCAAATGAATGATTTATTACAAATCAAGTCATATGGGGCCCAGGCTTAGCTGCTGTGAGCTGTTCCCACTGGAAATGGGTTCTGAAATGGGTTCTTGAACCTTGTTTCTTTTTTTTTTTTCCTCTGGGAATTGACTTGACTCTTAGGCAGGCCACTGATGTCTCCATGCTCTTTCACAGTGCTCGATTGATCTCAAGAAGAATGTACTAGTGATTGGCACAACTGGCTCGCAGACCACTTTCCTTCCGGAGGGCGAGCTCCCGGAGTGTGCCCGGCTGGCTTACGGGGCCGGGCGGGAAGACGTGCGGCCGGAGGAGATCGCAGACCAGGAACTAGCAGAAGCAATACAGAAGTCTGTAGAGGAAGCAGGTACTAGGAGGAACCCAGTTGGAATATTAATCTGCATAGTTTTCTTGCTGTGCATCAGGTTGTCAGCAGTCCCCCTGGTCAGCTCCTAGGAGATAGAATCACTGAATCAGTCGGGTTGGAAGAGACCTTTAAGGTCTTGGAGTCCAGCCATTCCCCCAGCACTGCCAGGGCACCACTGACCCATGGCCCTCAGCACCACAGCTCCACAGGGTGCTTGGAAACCCCTCCAGGGATCACGGGGACTCCACCACTGCCCTGGGCAGCCTGGGACAGCCCTGGACAACCCTCA
>JANIJG010022145.1:31142-55867 GCA_024611175.1 Megaceryle torquata | reverse complement strand
TAATGCAGGAGAACACTTCTATTTATTTTTTTCCACTGGGAATACCTTTACTCAAAACATTTTTTTTCTGCAGTCACAAACTATTGCCCAGGTCTTGATGGTGAGGGAAACACTCCTGTGTGTGGGCTAGCCTAAATTGGGAGGGGAAAACTAACAATAATTGGAAAGCAGAGATAACCAACATAATTTTGCTTTAAAAGATCTTGATCCTGGACTATTAAGGTGATAAAACCAGGCTCTTCCTTTCCAGCAACAGAGCCCAGCCCTTGTCTGTGATTTCTGCTGAGGATGGCTGGCTAGGTCTGTATCACTACTGCAGGCAACTACAGGCAGAGGTATGAATCAAGTTTTCCAGGCCTCACCAGTTAGAAGTGACTCATAAACCCTGGATTAGAGCACTGGGATTGCTCTGCTCGTTGCTGATAAGCAGCTGATTCCCTGCATACAATTTCACATTCAAAGCAAGGGGACTGGAAACCTTTCCTGCCAGCCCTGCTCCAACAGGCTCACAGAGCAGTGCGTGACTTGCTAAGCTACACCCGCAAGCAGCGGCCTTACTGAAAGAAAGAAAAATAACAAACAACAAAGAGCTTGGCCCCATGAAACCGGCATCAGCAACCAGTCTTCTCTGCTGTGCAGATTCCACTGCACAATATAAATCTGGAGGTAAGTGATGCCAGCTTGGGTTTATGCTATTCAAAGATCAATGCAGATCACATCTACATTATTCCAAAAGCAAAAGATATCAAGTTCATCTCTCAATGCATAGCCTGTTTTTTTTTTTCCTACATTTTTCTTATATTCTTAATTTTTGCCTTGAAAAAGAACTGCAGAATAACGCACATTCCATAATTAGAAAGCATTTGGCAAAGATACCATGGGAAACAAACCACCCTAAACAGGCCAGGAATTTGAGAGTCCTTCCTCTTTCAGGTCAGAGGAATGTCTTAAAAAATAGACACGTCGTTGACCTATCACATGTGTCCTGCTGTCCAGACTATATTGATCTAAAACTGATTAAAATGCCTCGCATTCCGAAGACACCCTATAGCGGAAACTGGAGGTTTTGAAGGACATTTGGCCCATTGCTTAGGAAAAAAAAAGCTGTGTTCCAGCAGAGGATAACATTTGACTGCACGATAACTGGAGAAATCAATGTCCTGCCAAAGAACCAACACTATAATTGTAACAGGCTCAATAGTGATCCAGAACCTCTTCCCCATATCATCAACTCTGTTAAGAATTGTCTGGTTTCTACGCTCTTAATTCTTGTATTAATGCATCTTCTCCTTCCCCATGTAGAGAGTCCCCTAAATAAGTTGTTAGGAACAGAAGCCTGGACACAGGACATTGGTCCCTGGAGACACAACATTCCTGGTCAGTTATGAAACTTCAGACCTATAAAGGTTAAATCAAAAGCCCATTATACTCACTCCAAAGGTGTCTCAAGATGGTAAAGTTGGTTAATTTTACCGCAAACTTCATGGCATCACAACTCCTCTGAATTCAGCAATTCTGTGTGAATATGTTTGCACGATTATAGACGAAAGCTTAAAAATACGTTAGGTGTGGCCAAAAGGGTTCAAAAACCAGAAGACAAAGAATATTTAAATTATTATTTTGGATTCTAATTTATGCTTTGTAATGCCTAAAACCGTCAATACTGGTTTTGTTTGTTTCCAGACAGCGTCGACAGTGAGAACACTAAACTTCTTTCCTTCCCAAGCTCAGGTTTTTTGCAAATAGACAAGAATATCACCCCAAAATTGACTATTACAAAAAATGAAGACGGACATGCTCCTTGGACTCCTGCACTTTCTCTGTAAGTGTTATTCACCCTTTGGAAAGCTCTGATGATAGATGCGTTGAGGAGCCGCAGATGAAAAAGCACCCGGGCAGCACTCTCATTTAGTTATGGCTCCCGCACACACACAATAATTCTGGGTCTATGACGCGAGGAGAAAACGAAACTGGGTTAGTCTAACAAATTAAGGTAAATTTTCTGTGTTGTTGCTCTCTGCTGAACCAGTAAAACAGAAATGGATGACTGGCTCTGACAGTGACCATCACAACAAAGTCCCACTTTGTAATTACCAGATGCCCTTAATATGATGCCAGTTTGTCTCCTGCACGTGGCCACTCTCGCTCCGTCCCACTCACACACTGCCCTGTGTCACAGCTCTCGGAGTTTTACAGGACTGCAAGACACTCGCCTCTTCAGATGATTTTACAAAGCACACTCTACCCATTCTGAATCCAACACTAATGTTGAACTAACTTCAATAGCAAAGAGTTTCAAAAACAACAGTTAATTCAGTTTGATTGTTTTGCCCATACTTTGATACAGTCATTTTAAACAGCTCCCCTGCAGAGTCTGTGACAAGTACAAGAAGAGCTGTTTTGATGGAGCTGTTAGTACAAACAGCCTGACTCAGTTCAGCTGATGTGCATTCCTCCCATCTGACTTTTTAAACAGTCACTCCCAGTGGCAGGGCCTACATCTTCCTTTTAAGGGGAAAAAATGTTTTCACAGGAAAAATTAAGTGTTCAAAGCCCGTGCATATCTCTGTGCTTTCAGTGACCAACCTCTGCTTTAAAAACACGTTCTTGTAGCACGCAAAGCAACTTCTCCCTCCTTTATATGAAGTTGTTCCTCTTTCTTAACGCAGCCATTAGCTTTCTATCAACACCTTGGTAGATTCAGGTGAGACATTCTATCATACTGTTTTTCATATGAGCCAATGTGGAAAAGAGACTTCGTTTTCCAAAGCTTCGGGACAACTGAATCTGAGAGAGAAAAATACAGCCGGGAAAGAACAGGCAAAGCTTACAGGCTGTAGACAACACTTTACAGCTCGCACTGGTGGCTGACAGTTCCTATTCCTTCAAATTTCTTTTCCTGCATTTCTGAAAAGAGGCTTAGTATTAGAAAGGGATTAAGACTGAAAAGCATATAATAACAAAAACTTCTTGTTCTATCGACACTAGATAAGGAAAGAGTGAACACTGGTGCTTTGCCTGCATGTTAGATGGAGGAAACAGGATTTCCCTCTGCTACTCCCTAAGCAAGATCCCAAGGAAATGTTTCTAATAATAGGAAATTACTATATAAGGCCAGATCAGCACTAAACTGTTTGCAGTCTGGAAAAGAAGAACATACAAGAGTACTGAGGAGGGACACAACTGGCAGATCAGGGCTTTTTACACACTGGTGTTCTCCAGGAAGGCAGCATGCAGTAACCTAAAGTTCCCTCACAAGGAGATGGGCAGCATTTAACCTGTGACTCTTCCCCCCTGGACAGAGAGAGGCTTCTCCCACAGCCCAAAATAGAAAACCAGATGTGCAAATTTGAGCTGCTGTTATTTTTCTATGACGCCCTTGCCTTTCTTCTTGAGAGGAAAACGACAGAAGAGACTTTTAAATCTATACAATAGCTCCTGCAAAGCAAGGCTGAGCACACCTCCAAAATGGAAAGGGCAGGAAAAGACACAGCCGCGTCCTATAGCATAACGTGGCCAGTGCTAATGCAGAAGGAAGGCTGACAGCTCCCTGCCTGTCCTCCCTGGGCAGCAGATCCATGGAGCACAATCATTTGATGCTGTTTTGTGAACTGGACATCCCTCTCTTAGACATTTTAAACCGTGAAGATGTTGGGCAGTCGTGGAAGGAGTCATTCAGCTTAATTTTCAAAGTGCTCCCCCAAACCCGCATGCATTAATGACACCCAGGCCAACAGTTTCAGCAGCAACAGTTGCCTGTAGCTACAACATGCTGTGTAGGTCTCAGCAAAGCCGTCAAGACTGTCTGGAGCTGTAATTGTAGCTCCAGTGTACACTTTTTACCATCACTTCAGCAGACACAAAACCTGCAAGCCCAGTTAACGACAGATTTTCCTTCTTCTGCAAATGAAAGGGAGTTCCTACAACAATGCTCACAAAGACCTCATTTGGATAAAGTGATCTAACTGGAACGTTTTCCTGTGATCCCCAGTGAGGGGTATCTTTCCATCTCTGCTTTGTCTTTGGGTAAGACCAGAAGCTCTCAGCTCCCACTGCAGAGAAGCTTGCTGAGTAAACACAGTCTGACACAGTCCCAATAGCTGCCATGGAAATCAGTACAGTATAAATTCCTAGACAGGTTTATCACCCAGACTTTTTCTCTGACAGCAGTAGATGTTTGTGACAAAATGTATAAATAATTTTGTATCTGTAACCTGCTACATCTATGTCTCCTCTGTCTAAAAACAGCCCCTGCAGAGAGCTGCACAGCTTCTAGAGGAACTTGTGGCCAAACCCCAGGTAAGATTTTAAATGTATTAGCTGGTAAGACCACCTTGAACTGAAACGGTCAATTTGCCACAGCAAACTTAGACTGAGAGCCTTGAAAAACACAAGCTAGGACACCCTTTTGAAAGACTTATTGACAAGACAATAAGACAGGGTTTTGTCAACAGAATCACCTTTCTGCATCACAGAATCAGGAGCTTCACAGTCCCGATGGGAATGCTGAGATTTACAATTCCCTGTACCATTCCAGAGGATTGCTCCGGTGTAACCAGGCTCTCAGGTACGTTCTTCACCAGTTGCTCATACCTTGGCCTTGTCCCTTTACTACCTGGCCAGAAAAGGGTGTGCACTCAAGAGTGTGTTAAGCTTCCCAGGGCGTATGACAATTCCGTCCCAAGAGGATGTTTCATATTTGACTTATCTTTAGGGACATCTTGATTTCGGAAGATTTTTAAACTGACCTTTAATTTTTGTCCAATTAAATACGTCACATTCTTGCCTGCACAGCAAGGGGTCAAACAAAGGCAGGCAACAGGCAGGTTTTTTTCAGAACCAGTTAGCGTAAGTGGTTATGACTCTTAAGAGAAAACCAACTACAAGAAAACATTTACATTCAACTCCTTTATGCCTCTTTTCTCATGTAATAATTATAAAGCAATTCAGAGAGATGGCCTGTGCTGGTACTGCCTGTGGTCAGTGGTATCTGAATGTTAACTTTGAAAACAACATTTTGGGAACTGGCTCCCTGTGCATCTCAGTCAGTACAAAGTCTCAACTTGAAGCCTGGACCCTAACACTGTTGTCTCCTCTACTTATTTTTCATGCCAGGGCAAAGGACGCAGTTAGTAAGTTGTTTGTTCAGTTTCAGAAAGGCTGCTCCAGAAGAAACAGATATTTGTCTTGGCTCTAAAAGTGAGAATTGCAGGGTTCAGACTAGGAATCTGGAAGCAGAGATCAACCATCTCTACTAATGTTATACTGACAGGATCTGAAGTTTCCTCCATGCCACCAACGAGAATTGTAAAATTCTTCTCTAAATATAGGAAGTGTTTGTTTAGAACTGTTGACACCAAACCAGTAAGTTTAAGCTGCTTTATTTTCTTTAGTGGGTTAAATCTGAAACCTAAGGAAGTCTACCTGAATGACACTATTCTTAATTGTGTCAACACATATCATTTGACAGAAATCCAAATAACAGATTTATCTACTATATCACACTGCTTTACAGGAAACAACTTAACTTGACTGACTTGTCCTATGCCATCCTTTTTTCTTTTAACTGACAACTTTCATCAATGCAGTTTTGCATTAAAATAAACCACACCCAAACCCAGACCCTTTGGTACTGTGAAAAATACTTTAAAAAGGAAATACGTGCCTCCAAAACAGCCAAATGAAATTGTTTCTCTTAGTTCACGTGAAGCTTTTCCTTTTCATAGTGTCTGAATAAAACTATTGTTGAGCTCCTAGTTTGCTGTCAAAACTGTGAACTTTTCTGCTGTGTGGAGACTGAAGCTCAGGCAATATCTAGATTATATCAATATATTCAAGCTTCTAGTGTAAGAAAAATAAAGGCCAAATGGCTAAAAATTTCCTGAAAAGCACAGGAGAGATATCACGTATGGAATATATTTACTGAAATTCTGTTGTTGGTTTTTGGTTTGGTTGAGTGGGGTTTTTTGTTTGTTTTTGGTTTTTTATAAAATAGCTTGTCCATGAGTAATGCTCCAACAACTACTACTCCCCACTCCTGCTGGCATAATAAATTCCTTAGTATGGAAATCTTATAGCAACAGAAAGATGTATTTAACAGTCTAATTTATACCCCAAGTTAAGGGAAATGATTTTGTATTGATACAAGAGCATCTGTCACAGGTTTGTTCCATGTGATGTCTATAGGTTCCTTAAGGAAATAAAAACCAGCACAGCAGCCTGCACATATTCTTGCGACACTTCACTGCCATGCCAGAAGCAGGTGATACCTGGGAGAAACAAGTTCTTATTTTCCTTCTGGGTGTGACACTTTTTTTAATGCAGACTTAGCAATGCTGTAAGCAAACTGCAAACTACCAAGCAGAGTCAAGTTCTGGGAGCTCAGAAAAAGGGCACATTCAATGCTTTAGACATTTAAACAAGCGGAGTAGTTTTTAATTTGATGATTTATAAGTGTGGAGTTTACAGGCACAATTTGTACTTCCACCACTATTTTTTTTTTTTTTCCCTCTGTCCCAAATTGACTTTGCTGGCTGAAGGCAGGCAGTTATTTTGGGACAGGGAAAAGTTATTTATAAGTTCTAATAAAATTATTAGGAACACATATGGTACTGAACTTGTTTCAAACTGTTCTTTGTAAGGCAACAAAGAGCATTTTACATTTATAGCGATGGCATAAGTCCCCTATGAAAAGTTTAAGGAAAGAGTTTCAGCAACAGGCTGGCGTAAAACTAGATCATGAACCCAAAAGAAGAATATCCAACAATCCACAGAAATTCCAGATTATGCTAAAAGAAATGGCCTAAGCATTTTCCAAAAGCAGACGAATGCAAAGTAGACACAGAGTGCAGACTGGCTATCTGGCAGCGTGTCAGATTTGAGGCCTGGCAACCAACAGGAGCACGTGGGCAGATGATATTGCAGCTGGCTTATGTCTGAACTGCTTCCCTTTACCCTGCCTATTCTATTGCTGCTGAAAAGGAGGGTAAAAGCCATCAGATGAAGGGTATTGTCTGAGGTAATCTCCTTCTGACCAGCCTAATAGTACCCCAAAGAGCCAACAGGGAACAAAATCTTTAATGCTTCTGTGAATTCCAAACATTTTCCTCCTAAAATAAATATATCCTCAGTTAACAGTAAATGGGGAACGAAGAGTTGCCATCATGCTGGCAAAAGTACTCCAGGATGCCTGGAAAATCCAGACATCATTTCAGAAGTACTTCCCACATCCATCAGCATCAGCCTGCACTCAATCAAACAATCCAGAATACTGGGTTTCAACCTTTTAAAAACTGATATTCCTATTGAATAAAAAATGACATTAAATCAAGATTATGATTTTTTTTTTCAAGTAAAAGAAATAATCACATTGATGTTAAAAAAAAATAATCATTGGCTTGTACTTACTAAGTACCCTTTGAAGTATAAGGAATATCTCATCTCCAAGACATGGTTTCAACTCCCTGCTTGCACCAGAGAACTACACTACCCCGCTCATAGCATTTTCAAGATTTTCTGCATTATCAGGGACATAGATTTAATCAAAACCAAAGACAAAATACACTCTAAAGAATAATCAAGGAGCCCATTCCTTTGTGGTTCTCAGGAATGCATGTTCCACATCTGGATAAACATGGGCCTATGCAGTGGATGGAAACATTCATTCCCCAGCTGTGGCTGGGTCCAAATCTTTTCTCTCCCTCATTTACTTAATGGTCCTACGTCGGGTGGTTGAAAAACTGAACAATCCTGCCGAGGCAGACAAAATACCCAGTCACAGGCAGGCCCAGCAATCATCCTACTAACCCTTTACATCTACCATACAAACAAAAACTGCTTCTGAGCTGTGATCTCCCAACTCAAACCAGAGATCCCGAAGGAATCCCCAGAGCTTGTGTTACTCGGTATAATCAGCTGGCTGTGACAGTCGCAGCATTAACAGAAATACCAACTGTCCCACAGCATTCTGCTCTCCATCAGAGACAACCTAAGAAGAGGAGACAGGAAAGAGGAAGCATCCACTTGCGGTGATGCAGAGCCAGGATGACGACAGGAACTGTCAGAATCTCATCCCACTGGAAGGAAAACACTTTCCTTTGATTTGATTTGACAGGCATAGATTCTCTAGGTCCCCTTGGGGAAAGTAAGAGAGGCAGGGCCATAAAGGAATCCGAGCAGCTCTCTGAAAGAAGGGACCAAGAGTCTCCAGAACAGGGATCTCCCAGGGAAAATCAGCACACGCTGTCAAAGACTATAATGTAAGAAATACACACAAAATGCAGGCAGCAGCTTTGATTCCTTTGGTTCAATTTTCTAACAGCTCTCGTATATTGCCAGGGCAGCATCATTTGCTATTGTAGAAACAACATGAGCTCAGCCTTAGCCACTTGACAATAACGAGGAGCCTGCAAAAAGATCAGAGCTGATAGAGGCAAGTCCCCAGATTAACCATGTTCCACCTAGGTCAGTGGGAGTTCTGACATCAGCTTCACTTGTGCTGGAGCACACCTCTGACCAGGAAAAAAGGTTAAGCTCTTTTAAATCACCTAAAGAAAAAGCATCAAAACTTGAAGGTTTGTTTCAGGAGCTATTGTTTTATATGACTGAACTAGAAAAACAGAGGGCCACAAGGGAGTTCATCACTGTAAATTATTGATCCACTGCTTTCTAGACATTGAAACTGGTAATTAAACAAATGGTAAAAAGATACTTCATCAATTATAGAGGTGTCACTTTAAATTACACTTGCTCCAGGATGAATACAACACAGAGGTTGGGTACTACTTCATGCCAGCTTCTTGATCAAAATCCTTAAAACAACACAGATTGTAATTCTCTTTTAGTGCTGCTTCAGAGCTGCCTGCTCTTTGCACATATTAAACTAGATAAAGGGAAATTAAAGGGGTTTTTTTCACCACTCTTTTTCACACAATATCCAGAAAGCACAGTTCTGTGGTCAGGAGAGAAGATTTGGAGCTGAAACCAGTGGGATCCTTTTGGTGCTCAACAACACCAGTTACGTGGCCAGAAGTCAGGGCCACAGCCCCCATGAAAACAGCCCTTCCTCAAAAATAAGATTAAAAGAAAAAAGATTTGTCTACTAACAGTCAGCTGTGAAATCTGTGAAGTACTGGGTAGACATTTGACACTGGTAGGTTTTATGGTTTTTAGAAAATATATACATGTACACACCCTCCACAGCCTGAAATAACACTGGCAAGCTGCTGCTGAAGCAATATGATGATGACATCAAAGATACCCTTTTAAGCAGAAATCATGTCACAACCATAATGACTACTCCCATTGGATTTATGATATATTTTTATATCAGGGTGCATGCCTTCTTGCATCAAGCTTAAAGGTATCTCAATTTCATGTGTTAAATATTATATGAATGTAAAAATATACTTGCTCTGATAGTCATTTTGAAATAAAAGCAATATCCGAAGAGCTTGGCTATCTTGCAGCTACTGGCACAGATGCTCTCTAGAACCATTATTACATCTCTCAAATAGGTTTCACTCTGGGAAAACATTTGTTGAAGGCTGAGTTCATCAATTGATTGAGACAGGTCAGGCAGTATAAAAGCTGTAAGTGAAAGACTGCATATGCAGTGTAAGCAGACAGCATAAAAACACATGCAAAGAAAACAAACTAACAGGTGGAGACCGCTGGCATCCTTCACTGAGCAGAAGCAGCAGTCAAACAGGAATGCCAGGAGGCAAGATCAGAAAAACAGAAGTTGCTGGTGGAGCCGGAATGATCCTAGAAGTCAAAACAATTTGTGCTTGCCATGGTGAAGTGGGGAAGAAGTGAAGGGATACCCAAGTAGAAGGTCAGTTGAGAGAGGAAAGAGGCCGAGGAGATGAACCTCAGGACTATGCTGTGGAAGCTGGAGATAAATAAATCATCAATTGATGGAAACAAAGTGGGAGATGAAGGCTGAAGAGTACAAGTTCTGTGAGGGAAATGACACCAACTCTTGGTAGGTGGAATCAGAAGTTTAAGTTGACTCTCCCTACTGCTCCCCAAATAATGAGGCTGAAGCACAAGGAGAGCAAGCTCTCCTGTGGGCCTGATGCCAGTTGCTCTCTGAAGTCTTGCTTGTTCTAAGAAGAGTTACACAACAGAAGGCTTTATGAATAAGTGCCTGATGGCGTCCTGTCTATCCAACAGCTCCTACCAGCAGAACAGTATTTGTGGGAAATGTTAGGAAGAGAGTCTAAGAGAGATAAAGCCTTTGAGTTGCAGACCAAGCTGCCAGCCCTCATTTCCAGCTTGTCAGAGCAAGTCCTTCTTGAAGTCAGCAGCCTGGAATGAAGAGAATCTGGCATTTGTGCATGGGTATGGTTCAGACAGTCAGGGCGGAGCGGCTGACTTTAATCATACTTTCCACAATTGGGGGGGGGGGTGGCAAGGAGGGGGAGTGTGGGAGTGGCAAAGTGCAGTGAGTGATGGGAGTTATCTGCCATATATTCACTAATTCTTCCTCTTTGACTTTGTAGTTCAAGCCCAACCTCATTCCCTGCTTCCTCTAGCCCCCAGAGGAGGAGTGGAAGGGCGAGCACACGGAACTGGAGTTTGAGAGTCCTTTACATTCTCAGGATTCCTGGCAGCACACATTTGTCTGGTGACCCAACAAATTCCACGTTCTGGAGGATTACTGGAACAGCTGATGGGTCAGAGGTGTAGCTACACACAGGTACTGCCCCTCCCTGCAAAGCTGAATCCCACAATTCCAAAATTCACTAATCCAAGCTCTAACTCATTACTGCCTCTGCTCACCTGCTGGGTGACAGCCTTTGTGTTTAGCAGACACATTTTAAAGTTGTTTCTTTAATTGTCTTTCACCAGAATATCTATTTTCAGGGGGCAGAGAGGGGGAAATGCGTGTGTGAATAATTTAAATCAATAGTGCATCTAAAAATATGGCCTTGCACTAGCAACTGCCAAGATTTTTTAGCTTGTTATGAGGCCTCTAACAAGAGTGCTAGTATGGTATCAAAATGGAGTAAAGCTCCAAAACAGTTTAATCCAGCTGCCCACCACAGCATTAGCAACAATACTCTAAAGAGTTCCAGTTCAAACCACTTTTGGTTGCCTTCTACCCTCACAATGAGGCTACAGTGCACTAAATCACATGGAGCTTCAATTCTATCTAGAAATAGCCTCTTGAAGTTTCTCTCACAGGATGGCATTCCTAAATTTTGCTTACTTGGGTGCCACTACTGGTGGTGACAGCAATAGCAGCTCCAAATTGCAGGAACCTGCATCTATGCCCAGAAAGGGCACCCATCCAGATCCAACCTCTCGCACGAAAGGTTTTGGCAGCAAAATGAATTCCTTCTCCCTTACCCTTTCTGTGGTGATCACAGCGTCACACTCAAGATACAACACAGTATCCTTGTCCCACTACCCCACACATATACTTGGCGAAAGAGTCCCACAGGGTCCAAAAGTCCTTTGAATCTTTAGACCTGCTGAAGAACAGTGCAAAATTGGGCATCCCTGCATCCTCAGCTGGGCAAGGGGTTCTCCCTCTACACTGGCACTCTCAACCTCCTTCCACCAGCAGCAGTGCTCTGGGAAGTGGCAGCTGTGTATCCACTCCAGAGAGAGCAAAACACACCAGATGTGAGTGCCCACGTGGCCCCCCTCTGACTTGAGCTGTGCTCCCCGCTTTGAACCCCGGCTACTCTGCGTGATGCTGAGGCAAGAAGGAGGACAGACTGCAGCTTCTCCTGGCTCAGAGTCTAAGCATGTTTACCCTGGCTGGCCATACCTCTCTGTTCCTGCCTTGATAGCACGTTAACGAGCAACAACAACACAGGCTCTCCATGGGCAGATGGTTACTGCACTGCTTAGGAGCTCTTGTAACTATTAGAGCTCAGCAATCCCCATTACAAGTGGAGATAGTGTATTCTATTTGTAAATCTTAATGAAGCCAACATTTAGAAGACAATTAATTACCACTTACATGCCAAACAGCTGGCCTAGCTCCACAGCCACAGGCTGGGAGGTTTTAGTGCCAATCAGCCCACACACCAGGCCACAAAAGTCCCCCAGTATGACTGCAGAACTCTCTAGCAAACTCAAACCTCTCACTACCACTGACTTCAAGGATCAAAAACCAGTAGCCTGAGAACGGCTACACAAGCCATTATTCCCACAGCATTACATTACAGACACTTCTACAAGGTGAAAAGGGCACAGAAAGAGTCCTCCAAGGTGTCGGAGGTCAGTCCCAGGCTGCTGTAAATTGACCTCAAGAGCTGACATTTCTCTGATGCAGCCCATCCTCTGTCCCCAGCTGTTCTTGCCCTCTCTCCCTCTGCACTGGGACTGAGATCTGTTCAGCTCTGTGACAAGACATTCAGGGAACTAAAACACAAAACCATTTTTTTTCCAATTATTCCCTGTTCTCCAAACATTGTTTCAACTGATTCACCAAAGGGTGAAGTGGATGCTAGCACAGGTAACAAGGCAGGGAGTGGAAAACTACAGCAAAACCAATTTAAATAGAATTTCATGTCATTATAAGGTTATCTTAGATACTCTTCCTGGAAGACAAGTAAAGAAAGGGCATTTCATTGAGAGTGATGTGGGTGAAGCTCTAAGACTCTGGCTGCTTGCTTCATCCCCTACCCTCTACACATATACATGCCTCCAAACATTTAAAACCTTGGGAAGTGATGCACATATATTATCACCACCAGCAACCTCCAGGAATGACACTCGAGGCTACAGACTGTCAGCTGTAGTGTTCCACGATCGGGAAACCCGCAATATAAATTACCTAACCTGACACGTGTGAGTATACACGTCACACCAGATTTGCCAGCAGGAACATGCCAGCACATACACCAGTCTGCTGCTCAACAAGATTGTGATCAACGGACACTTTTTGGCAGGTGTCTTAGAAATAAGGGCTGATGATGCTGGACTCTGATCCCAGGAGTGGGGAAGCTCACTTCACACACATCAGCGTGCCTGTTACTGACCCAAATGAACCTTCCCATTCCCTATCAATCCACAAATCTCAATTCAGCCCACACTAAACACGGATTGATTTTCTACTCTAATGAGCACCTTGTCACATTTGTGTTGACTAACCATTACTTCAGATAAGTGCTTTGCAATTAAGATAATGTGGTTTGGAGCTACAGAGAGGATGGCCTGAAAAGCACTTCTGAGAGTTCAGCACAGCACTAGAGAGATTAACCAGAGAAATTCACTGCTCAAAACAGAAGGCCAGGTACCAAGCTGACAGCTACTTCTAGATCTTTGTATCAGAATTTACCTTTCAAACCTACTGAAAATAAAAAAACCAAGATTGGTCACAACAAAACACTTCCTTGGAAATTAATAGCTTGCTTGTACAATGCTCAGAAAAGATTTCTTTCCGGACACGTGCACTGAACCTGCAGCAACACCGATTTCCTTCCACTCAGGTGGCAATGTGATCTTTTCACAGATGCTATCTATTTCTGATGGCAGACGTAGTATTTTGGCAAAAAATGCCTTTACTGACAAACAGCCAACTTACCTGAAGCCTCTAGAAAAAATTAAACCATTACAGGAGTGCAGCTTTTGAATTCCATGGACTTCAGCCTGGACATAGTTCACATTCTCATCCTACACGGAGCCACTTCACAGAATTTTCCTCCCATTGCAAGCTGAACTGAGAGGGGTTTGGACAACAGCGGTCGCCAGTGCTTGGAAGGAGCCAGCAGCAGTTGCCAGGGTTGGAAGGAGCTCCTTTATGACCCCACCTAGACACGGTATCATCAGGGCAGAAGCAGGCACTCGGGCACTGGTCAGGTTTCAGTTTAGAGATAGATCAAACATCCCCTTTCACTCTGCAAGATTTTTGCATACAGGACTCCCCAGCTCTCGCAACATTTCCTCTTCACATAGTGCCCTCATGACCAAGCTGCCAGAGCAGCACAGAAGCCGTCACTCCGACACTCACTGCCTGCCAGGCTCTCAGAACCAGACGTCCCCTGCTCTGGTAGGTCCCACCAACACAGTAAAGAAAAGGTTTCAAGGTGGTCACTGTCTACAGCAATCTCCAGGAAGAACGGCTCATCTTTGACTCTTTCCTTTTTCATTTTGCTCTCCTTTCCTTTATATTTCTTCCTTGTATCAGGACACAATTATCTCAGATCACTTTAGTTTATACTTGTAACAAATAATGTCTGAAAGCTTTACCCAAATATATAATGGCCCATAACCATCAATCCATGTATTCTTTAATTATATCAGCCAAAAAAGAACGGATATTGTGCTTGTATCATTACGTCATCATGTTTTTCTTAAATGTTCTAGGGACTCCACCACACCTGTTTTAGAAATACATCACAAAAGTGCATTAATTATCCTTTCTATTATCTCAATTGCTCCTAGCTTTCTCCAATCCCTGAGTAAACAGTCACAAGGGCACTGCTTCATCTATGAACTGAGGAGACATCTTTTTGGTGATCCTAAAGGACAGTGTTTTAACAGTTAGCCAATGTCTGACCAGCAGCGCTACAGCTCATCTGTATTTCTGTAACAAGCAGGATTTGAAACAATGTAAAGAAACCAACATTGTAAGTGCTGAAACTAAACACCAAGTTAAATAATAAGAGACCCAGGGCATTCGTCCCTAAATTATTTCATAAAACTGAGCTTTAATTTTCTTCAGCTCAGTAGGCTGTGGATCCACTACTTTGGGAGGATGCAGGAACAAAAAGGAGAGCAAAATAAGATTGGTTGGATCTATGATACAGGTTTATTTTGGACTCCCAACCTTTTCTGCCTCCCAAGCTTTTTAATCCTCCTCAAATTTATCTAGCATTCCCTTCTTTCTGGCCTCTCCTTGCTGACGTCCCAAGACCATTTTGGCCTCCCAATCCTTTTTGGTCTCTCTTTTCTCATCGGTCTTCCACCCCTTTCCAGCCTCCACTTTTTCTGGCTTCCCTCATGTTTTCAGCCTCTATTTTCAGACTCCTATCCCCTTCAGCCAGCACAAAATATTCAAATCCCCTTAAAGTTATGAATGTGCAAGTTCCCTATCCAATCAACAGTGTCTCACCTCGATATCTGCATCCATACTTCGACTTCTGCCACACCCCAGCTGACCAGAAACAAGCTCACTTCCAGCCAGACATCCTGCAGTCATAACAGCCCAATGTTATGCCCACAGAAACATGCTGGCTCTCCCAGTAACTCCATATCCTGACAGGACTCTCGTGGCACTGTACAGTTAGTCGTGTTAACAGAAGTACAAAAGTAAAACATGAAAAAGTCTGAGATGGTAAAAATCAGAGTTTCAGAGCAACACTTTCATTAGGGGTGATGCAAACCCCCACCATGCTTGTTTAAACAAATAATAGATGTTCTGGCTTTGCTAGCAGCTCCATAAGCTGCTGTTCCCAGTTCCTATCCACTAGCTTTCCAGACAGATCAGCAAGATTAAAGTTAGAAATCATCTGCATTCCCACAGAGAGCTGCAATCAGGCACACAAAACCACACTGTACTTCTCTGCAGAATTTGCTTTTGATCCACTCCCCCAACTCCAAGAGCAACAAATCCATGCACAGATAATAATGGGCATTTTGGAAGTCACATCTTTTATATATCCCCTCATTTTCACACAAGACCTTAAGTTTTCCTTTTAATTTGCAGATGAAATTGTGGCCAAAATAAGCTTGTAGCTTTAGGAGAAATCAAACCCATGTATTTTGAATACACTATTCAAAACGCAGTGTTTTGTTTAATTGAGAAATGTGATAAGTGCTTGTGGTTTTTTTTGGTTTGTTGTTTTTGGAAAGGTGCAATGGATATAAAAGCAGTTCTTTGTTATACATTACTATGATTTTCCAGGAATCGTATTACTCTGAATCTTCTCTTCTCAGTTACAGGGTTCTTTTAATTACGTGGTTCTTAGCAGCTCTGAAGGAAAACTAACGAGAACTGACCAAAAAATTCAGAAATGCTTCAATTCAAAAAGGAGATCTGAAATAATCTTCAGAAGTTACATTTTAACAGCCCAACCACTCTTCCCACACTGTCCCTTCACACGCGAGGCAGGCACGCTTCGCTGCCCCCACTTCATTCCCGCATGAACAAACCGATGGAGAAACCCTATTATAGTGCATTGTGTGCACTTGGCATTGCTCGTTCAGTACACCAAAAAACAATCCCGTATACAAACCTCGGTGGTGGTTGTAATAGATGGAATGGGTGGGTAGGAACCTTACTTGTAAAATCTGCGAGAAAATAAAGTACTAAGCTAGACAGCAGATAAACAGTCAAAAGGCAGAAAGCTGCTTGCAATGTTGCTCACATAAAATGAGGCAAAAGAAACATCTGTTCTGCTAAGTTCCAGTTCTGTCCGAGAGAGAATTCTGGCTTCCTGGTGCAAAGGTGTGGCTTTCCCTCCCAAGATGCAGAAGAGGCAATTCTGAACAGACTCAAAAA
This sequence comes from Megaceryle torquata, assembly GCA_024611175.1. Classification (NCBI taxonomy): domain Eukaryota; kingdom Metazoa; phylum Chordata; class Aves; order Coraciiformes; family Cerylidae; genus Megaceryle; species Megaceryle torquata. The sequence continues at coordinate 39,402 of JANIJG010022145.1, read as the reverse complement.
ATCCTAAGAGTATAAGACAACCTGTTATTTAAAACAAGATGTGTGGATAGAGAACAAGGCTTTCAGGTCTCTAATTTGGAAGGTTCAATAAAACTCTAGAAATAAAAAAAAAAATTTTTGTGCAATGATTTTCCCTCTTCTCACAACTGCATCACAGGACAGTCAGCCTTTGCTGCAGACCAAACCTTGAACTGCAGAAATACTACTTACAGTGCAACATTATGTGGTGTTGCAAATATGTATCCATTTTTGTTGGGTTGTTTTTTTTTTTTGAATGTTGATTATAGTGTGCTGCCTTGTAATGTGTGGAACTGCATATTTTAGTTATTAAAGTTAGCAAACAAGTCTGGCTGTTGAAAGTAATTTCCCTGAGTAAACAATGACTCAGTGTGGACTGTATAATGTAGAAGTTATTAGTTACTGTTAGCAAGTGTAAAAAAAACCAACTCGCAACTCTATACAAAGACATAGTTCAGAATGGAAAATAGTTTTCCTCCTACTTCTATGGTTCTAGTTACACTGTTTCAGTGGAATTGAATTTTCTAAAAAGCTAAGTAGATCACTATCTCCTTATTATGTAACTGGACATTGACTTAACAGGACCCTTCAGCCACAAACAATAAGCACAGTGAGAGAGCTGAGTTTACCCACGTTTTTGTTCTGTTTGTAGCTTTGAAGCAAAGATGATTCTTTCTTGGACAGGAATATCCCATCTAGACCAGGCAGCAGGTGTTAATGAAAACAGACATAAAGACAAGCAGAAAATCTAAGTAATGAAAGAAAAAATAAAAATGCCACTCGCAAGCTCACCAAACTCCTCTGACAAGCCCTGCTCTCCAGCTGAATTACAGCTCCTTCAATAATCCTCCTCTTCATTAGGAAAATGGCCAAATACACCCAGTGATTGTCAGCTGGCATAAGGCACCAGGGATCACTCTAACTAATGAAACACAACCTCAGCTGCTACAGCACAAAGGTTTCCCTGAACTCTTCAAACCACTACCAAGGCTTTTCTCCAGCTACGAGTATGCCCTGGCTCGAAGATCAGGACCACATCTCTGTATCACCTTCTGTGAGGGTGAAATCACTGGTCACGTAGAAGAACACTACAAGGAAAGAGTCAAAGATTCAGGGTGAACTTTTACTAGAAAAGTGTCTCCAAAAGAAATTACCAAAATAAATTTAAAGACACTTTAAATTTAAAGGCCTTTTAAAAGAGCCATAGCTTGTAAGGCCCAGTTTGCATCCAAACAGCAGGCTGAATGCCATCCTAACTGGTTTTGTCCACATGGATCTTTTTGTGTAGCAGCTCTTTTATGGAAAAAGGAAAAAAAAAACAAACCAAAACAAAAACAAAAAAACCAAACCAAGACAAGACAAAAAAACACCACCAAAAACAAAAAACCACCACCACCACAAAACAACAATCTGTTTAGGACGGTGTGAATGAAGGATTTTTTTTTTTTTCCTGCTTTGATCATTCATAGACTATCCAATTCCCTGGCATAAATCAGAACACATTTTGACATAACATTCTTTGTCACCAACAATGACACTGCCCATTTGGCAACAAAACTTCCCAATTACTGCAAGCTGCTTTATCTTCCAGCACCAAGCCCTTACCGCCTAGAAGGCAAACACCGTAGCGCTCCAAAGGTACTGCCAAATGCTAAAAATCTGTACATTTATTATCAGCTGCAGAGCTGAATTACAGGAAGGGGAGTGGCCAAGCTGGACCAAGGTCAATGTTCTGGTTAAAGGGCTGCAAATGTCCCAGTGAAGAACAGCTAGCTGGTTATTCACAGGTGACCAAAAGCCTTCCTAAATAAAAAAGCTTCCAGGGAGAACTATCCAGGTGTGTAGGAATGTCACCAGAGGTCTAAATGCCTTCCAGGAGAAGAATTTAATATAGGACTACACTAAAGATACATATTAACAGAAAAGGTAGTGGCCCTGCCATTCCTTATTGTATTAAAGAGTATTTAAATAAGGCAGGGTAGGGCTGTAAAGAACACTAGACCTTCCACCCCCACAGAACATGACTCAGTTGCAACAAATTACTTGAGATTTCTCTACTCAAACCTTTTGTCATAACAAATTTTGTTAGCCTTTCACATTTACTTATACTGCTTGCTTACAGCTTTATTAATGCTTTCTGGGAAGAGCTGGCCACCTACTCCACTAATGCATCAAGAAGGAGAAAAGTATGCAGAGAAGGGCATAAAACACATAGCAGGATATTTTCCAGCAGAGATCACTCAATCCAGACAGAGGCACAGTGAAAGCAGCCCCCTCTAGGCAGAAAAATAAGTGTGTTACAATCTCACAGAAAGACAACCCATGCAAACCTCATCCACTAGAAAAGATGATAGAAGGTTAGATGTAGGGTTTCTGTCAAAGTCAGGGATTGTAATCCCAGTCAGAGACAACCACATCTCTCATGAGTTGGTTATAAAGCTGTACATAACACAGTAAAACCCCTGATGGAAGACAAGCACGCGCTGTAATCACTATCGCTTTACACCAGTATAAAGCATTGCTGCTACCAGCAGAGCAGTCCTCACCTGATCCCAGCCATTTCTTCCTGTGCCATAGTATTCTTTGTGCAGGAGGAGAGGTTCATGTGCTCACACAATTTGCTGAGCTGGGAAACTGCTCCAGATAAATCACCTATTTGTTTTCCCTACTCAGTTTTTACTTGGCTCAGTTGCGAAAAGTTAACCACATTTGAGTGTCATCAATACAGGTTAAGCCAAAGCACAATACAAATGGGTTTTCCCCACAGCAACATTTTACAAACATACAAATATACCTTTATAAATGGGTCTTTAGCTGGTATGAAAGGCCAAGAGATTTAGTTACATGGGTATCACAAAGGGCATTAGGATACATCATCCTTCAGAAAATCCACTGTACTTTTAAGTTCTCGCCACCTCCTTTTCTGCAGCACCATAACAGGCTGCACTTTTCCCAAATATAAATCTGTCCTACGGAAGGCATTAGTTATTTGAAAGCACACTGTGAACAGTCCTCATACATTACTCCTTCAAAGCACAGTTTCCCAGTGGTCCTCGACATTTTGCATACTGAAACTATTCAGAACTGCCAGGTAAAAACACTTGGCCAAGGAAGGGGGGCAATGGACTGAAACGCACAGGAGCTACAGTTTACATAGCGCTCTGTGACTGTGGCCAGCTGCTGCAATTTGTTCCTCCCGCATTTGGTGCAGAGTGTCCCTTTTGTCAGGTACAGTTCCTAGAAAGCATGCAGCACCCAACATTGTAAGGCTATGACCTATAGCAACGTGACACTACAAACAACAGAACAATCCCGAATGTCTGAACACTACCAGAACAAAGCTAAGACCATCTTACCTTTGCAGAAAAGCACCCAGAGTTTGAGCTAATTTGTAGAAAAATCTACCACATTTAATCTGTTACTAAGCACGCCTGGCCCACAGTTTTTTATTTTCCTTAGTACAGTGGGCTTAGATCAAATAAAAACAAAATAGTCTTCTACCTGGCTTAAATATTTTTGTCAGGATCCATATAAATTTCTCTCATAGATATTATAAATTCTGAAGATGTATCATAAATCACAAATTTCTTCACTGTTAGTTATGCAAAAGAGAACCAGATTCTGAGTCACAGGGGATCTCTTACCCCCTTAGTATATTCTGATTCCGATTTTTTTTTTCTTTAAAAAAACAGATCTATCCTTTATGTCACGATAAATCAGGATAGCATGCGTACAGTCTAGAACTCCACTGGTCCCTGCCAGGCAGAATAGAAGATGAGAATTGTATTGACACAGCCCCTCCCTAAAACGCAGGATTACGTCCAGTATCAAAACTGAATATCCTTAAGTGCTATGACAGTGGTTAACATATCAGGGCCTACTGTACAAATTAAGAACTCATCAGTTCTGGAAGCCTAAGGCAGTTTCCAAAAGGTGCTGACAATGGGTAATTGCCTCTTGCTCCAAAAGGACATGAAAGAAAAGTCCCTTTCTTCCCAATTACCCTAAAACGTGGTCCTGCTTTCACAGCTTGTCCCACCAACCAAGTAAATTTTTGTCACTTTGTAAAATTTGGCAGTTGCTGTCTACAAGTAGTTCCAGAGAAGCCTTCCACCTCAAGGAACTGTCATAGAAAGAATAAATACCAGAATAATCTCTGTATTGTATCTCAGAGTTATTTTTCTTCTGTAATCCTCCCAAACATGAGGACACAGATCAAGCCAGCTTATTTGGAAAGTTCATGTTACTAGAATGAGACATTTATTCAGCACAGAGTCAGATTCCTTCCACAAATCACCATCACTTAAAAGCATTTAACTCCAAGTATATTAGAAATGGGGAAAACTGACATAGAAATTAGTGCAGCAGATGGGGACCCTTGAGACTTAGTGGGAATGCAGACCGGTGGTCTAAACTGGAGAAATTACTGTGTTTGACAACACCTCCACCTAGAAGAGAGGACTAAAAACACAGAGCTCTCTTCCTGAAGTGAGCTTTTAGGCACTTGTGCAAGCATTGGCAAACAAGACTTAATGCGGTATAAATGCAGGCGCTATCCAGAGCGGGACAGATCACCAGTAAGCACACAAGAACGTATAAACCAAGTTGTGTATGCACAGAAAACCATTCTTTAGGAGAATAAGGCAGGTCCTCCCTGACAGCCCAGCGGTGACACGGCCACGTCTCAGCCCAGAGCAGTCCTTCCCTCGCCCCCACGCCCAGCCACACCCTTTCTCGCTCCAGACCCGGCTCCCCGTGCGAGCCTCGGCAGGATTCGCCCCGTCCCAGGCAGGAGCCCGGCGGGGAGCTGGCTGCATTCGGGATGCAACCAGGGAAGCGTTACCAGAGTGCCTTTAGTAACGTTACGGAAGGGGAGGAGAAGGACAGAGACACGCCGTGCCGCCACCAGGATGCCGGCTGTTCTGAAAGGGTCATTTGTTTCTACCGTGGAAATTTTAAGTTTCCGGGAAGGTCGCTGACTCCGGGGAAGATCAGCCAAGCCTCGTCTGTCCTCCCCCACCTCCCCCCACCCGGGTCGCCGGCCGGTGCCGCCTCCTGGCTCCCCCCGGCGCAGTCCTCGAGCCGGCAGCGTGCTCCTGGCACCCCGCGGCCATGTGGCCCGAGCCCCGGCGCCTTTCGGCGAGCACGGGGGTGGCGGATCGCGGCGGCGGCGGCCACCCCTCCCTCGGGCTTCGGCCGGCCTGGTCCTGCCCTGAACACGCCGCTCTCCCCCCCGCTCCCCTCCCGTCGCCCCGCTCACCTGAGCTCTGCGCCCGCCCAGGGACGCGCGTCTCGGGGGCCCTGCGGCGGCTCCGGGAGCGCCTCGGCACCGACTGCCCACGGGAGCCCGCGCCGCGCCGCTAGTGAGCATGTCCGAGCGCCGGGCATGCGGAGTGCGGGCGGGGAGGCCGCGGCCCTGCCTCCGCCCTCACCTGCCGTCAGCTCCACGGGGCGGGCCGCGGAGACCGGCGGCTCGTGTCCCACCGCCATCCCAACCCGCGGGGGACGCGGTGGCGGGGAGCGTTGGGCACCGCAAACCCCCCTCACTCCGGAGCGCAGGAACCCGCTCGCACTGATTACATTGTTCAGGACAACAGTATCCTGCTGATAAGCTGCTCTACCGCATCGCTTCGCGTTCCAGTTGCTTGGAATTACAGACGCACCTGTCTCCTCCAGACGCAAAACAGATAAACCTGGGACACCGATGATAACTTTGCTGTCCCCTCCTTGCTAACGCTTGCCTGTGGGAGTCATCAAAAACGTATCTTTCTGAGGAGGACAGAGGGTAAAGTTCACTCTGGAATGATTCCACAAAGCCAGAGTGAACTCTGTCAACAAGTTCAGGTAACCATCCACACCGTGCAGCAACACGTCTCGGTTCATCTCCCATACCTGTGCAATACCGCAGGCAGTCTAGCCAGGATCCACAAGAAATGTGCAGATGATTTAATCCTAACAGACTGAAGCATATGGAGCTGAAACAGTAAAGCTCTGCGCTTTCCATTCCTGCAGCAAAGTATCTTCAACTCGAAGCTCCTGTTTGTTATCAAAGTGCAGACATCAGAAACTATTTTTCTCTGGCCGTTCCCACAGCACCAACAGTCCCTGACAAACACAGACTGCTGTTCTCCAAGTAGCAAATTACAGTTTTATGGACTGCTAATGAGAATTTAAAACTTTTTAGAAAGCTAAACTAACAGCTTTTCTCTCTCTGATGTCTCTCCCCCCAGGATCCTGGCACATGCTATTTGGGATAAGGTTTAAAGCAACAGTTGCCCCCTGGGAAAGACAATTTAGTCCCGCTAATGTCCTCTACTGTCACTACAAATAAGTCAGTAAAATTCCCAGACCATTTATTGAAAACCAAAGAACTATTGCCACTATTCTTCCAACAAGGCAGAGCGCTCAGGTTTTTCTGCAGTAAAATGGCTCTACCAAACAACTGTGTAATCCACGCAGTAAATGTCTTAGCTAATATTCAGATGGAGTTTCAGATTACTTACTAGAAAGACAATGCTAGGAAACAGGAGCAACGCGCACAGATGTGTGTGCTTCAGTAGGCGATGGCTCTGCCCAGAGCAATCTGCTACCAGAACTGAACATCTATTAAACACTTTAAAAATACCTATAACAAAGGGATATAAATGGACAGTTGTATTTCGGTACATTTAAATGGAAGAAGAATTTTAAAAAGTTTTTACGCAGCTCCTTCTCTTTAGACTCTTTTAATTAGCAAACATACAATTCCAGTTAGAAAATATTCTAAAGCGAAACACACCAAATGACCATTCATTCCAAGTACAGACATCTGGAATTATTCTTAGAAAAGTACTGTGTTTTTTTAACTATTTACATTTATCCCATCAAATCAGAAATCATCAGCTCACGGATTTGCCATTTGCTTACATACAAACCCTAAACCCAGGTCAATAAAAGTCACCAAGTTAGCAGAATAGTCAGTTCTTCAAGATAACAAGTCTGTAAATATGTTCCTCTAGCACTGAATTTTTGATGTGTGAACCTTCCTTGAACATTCAAGGTACGAATTCAGTAAAAACATGGACAATCAATATTGAAGAGGATTAAAATACTCTCTTCAAAGATCTATCCCTTCCTTTGTAGTTTGAAAGCACTTCCGGAATTCTGAACAAATTAATACAGACAGGCCAATCACCAACTGCAAGTCACACCAACTGGTACGCTTAAGTATTTCTACAATAAATACACTTTTAAAATTCCCTAAGCTCTCTGTCACTTAATAACATTCATTGCTACCAATTTCATCCCAGCCAGAGAAAACTGTTCACAACACAGCTACAGTCGCTCCAAAGAACAGTTGTTCTTGCAGAAGCCTCATATTTTTGCACTAACATTTCAGTTCAGAAGACAGGTGAGTTACCATGTAACTAACGCAAGAGGTGAAGAGAGAACAATAAAAACCAGGCTTACAGTCTTGCGCTCTCCATTGTGACTAACCACACGGATGATTTCTCCTGTAGGAATACGCTCAATCTGCAGTTCCATCTTTCCAAGCAAAGTTAGTAAATCTCTCTATTCTTTATGGATAGTTCCAATTTCAAAGCACAGCAGCGGAACTCCCCGAGCAGTCTGGGATAAGACCTCGACTAACTGCAGTCTTTGGTTCAGAGCCCTGTTGTGAGAGGAAAAGATGAACTTCTGTATTTATACCACATGTAGGTGTGAGCTGAAACAACAATTAAGTTCAAGACTAGTTTCCACTAGTTACAATGCGTCGAGACAGTTCCAAGAAGCCTAAATTTATGTTCGTGTTTATTGCCGCAAACTTTGTTGATGTTCCAGTTTAGTCCCAGCGGACTTAGAAAAGTCGTGTTGCTGCGGATGCTGTTTCATAGGTATTAGCATGAAACAATCACACAGCAGACTTTACAAATCTACCAGGAGATTTTATGCAGAAAGATTCTTTGCCTCCAAGACACTTGGTTTAGAGATAGAGCAATCAAAAATTCTGATTGCTCCCATGGTAACTACAGGAAGTTCTTCAAATTGCTGCAGAAGGAAATCATTATTAATTGAATCCTTGAGTAGTTAACTAATCAAGACAAAATTAACTTGCACATTACTGCACAGAAATTCCTACTATGAATATGAGAAAAATAATCCAGTGAATGTTGGTTTAAGTGCAATTAGAGCTTTACTACAGCCATGTCATCCATTAATGCAGCACTAGACCAATGACCCCCCCATCAGATACCTGCCTGTG
>JANIJG010022145.1:0-31042 GCA_024611175.1 Megaceryle torquata | reverse complement strand
TTAGAGCTTTACTACAGCCATGTCATCCATTAATGCAGCACTAGACCAATGACCCCCCCATCAGATACCTGCCTGTGACTGTGGAGAGGAAAAGAGAAATCAGTTTAAATCTCAGGTATTTTAAGCCTTGCTGTTCGGGGACAGGTCCTTCAACCTTCTTGGAATAGTCAAACTTGAACTTTCAACGCCACTAGAGAACCGCTTGTCAAAAAAAACCCCTATGTAGATGTTACAAAGAACAAGCACATGGCCATTCTGAAAAGAAATGGCCCGTCACTGTTCTGTGTTTGTATTTCTATCCTATTTCTATTCTTGTATTTCCCTTAGCTGTTATATACACGATTGTTCCAGTCCAACAATTGCTTCCTTGACTACTTACTTCCCAATATAAGATTCTACTGAAAAAGAGATTTTATCACATTTTAAAACCCACCATCACTGTCACTTCCTCAAACAAAACCACCCTGCTCTGTTGTATGGAGCAATACCTACCCTGTCTTATCTACCCTTCCTATACAGAGAAATTACAAAGATTAGTGGCCCAGAACACCAGTGCTGTTTAACTGGAATGATTTCTGTGACGCAGATACTAGAATTACATGCAAAAACCTTCTGAATATGAGCGACAAGCAAGAACAAGAGGGGAAAAAAAGGATAAAGTAGAAAGAAGCTGAAGGCAGGAAAAACAAACAAACAAAACAAACAAACAAACAAAAAAAACCACCACACAACAGAGAGAATAAAATGGAAGAGAGGAACATAGCATGGTCTCTGGCAAGACCAATCAACTGAGCAAAACACTTTCAAACCAATGTTATAGTAAAGCTTGCATTTGATAAACAACACTGAAACATTCCCTACCAGGGCAGATGGCTGTATTTGATGACTGTCAGTAAAGTATCATTAACAGGTAAAATGTATGCTATTATATTTTTCTTCCTTTTATGGTGGCAGTAAGTTCTTACTTTGAGTTGTCCCTGCACCTCTGCATTTCCTCTCACCAGTTTGCAGTCCTAGATCTCCTATTTCCCCCACTTCACTGTTTTCCTCCAGTGATTGTTCCAACCTGTGCTTCAAATGCTCCCAAACAGATTGCTCTTGCTGCTTCCTAGATTGCACGAGATGGTCTTTTAATTGCAGAGACCCTGTAAAGGGAAGATGACAGTTCCACTGTAATACAGGGAGGTGGGATGTACACACACAAGACACATGATTTTTCTGAAGTTGAAGCAACTGAAAAGACAAACTCAGTGCAGCTCCTGAGGAGATCTGTTTCCAGAGCACCTCAGCTGAGTACTCCACAGATTCACCAGGTGGCGAGTGAACACAGCAGCCACACAAAGAACAGCTTACTCCACACTACTGTGTACAACACAACTCTCTAATTTAAGCTTGTGCCTGCAGAGAGTTAAGAGATAAAACAAAGCCAGGCACATCCACAACTGGTCTCAAACACTTCCATTGTTACACAGAAATCTTTCTCCATTCTCTTTCAAGACTGGTATAAAGAAAAAAAAAAACCAGGTATAAGGAAACTAAGATAAGATCTGCTTAATGCACAAGTTATAAAAGTTAAATAATATTGGTATTCATGCAGTGATGAGTACAAGGAACTCTGTGATCTCTCCATCTCATTATCACAAAAAAAAAATTGCTTCATTTCAATCACTTTCAAATGGCAAATCCCTATATCCAAGGGCAGATGGGGCCATCGGAAATATTCCCGTTAGCAATGCAGAGTTCTCAAAAAAGTTATCATTTCCTCTCTCAAGGAAAACCTAATTCAAGCTTTTCTCAACTGACCTTTCCACTGCAGTATATTAATTAAGACAAGTTCATCTGCGTGTCAGTTAGTGTCCAAGAGCAGAGAAGGAAGTAGTGGTAGTAGAAACAATAGTCTTTATCATAACGTATTTTTAGGGTCTAACAAACACGCAAGACATCTTAGAAATATTTCCTGTTTACCCAGAGCTGTGCTATCTGTGTGCAATGATACACTGCACATCCTGAGGTTAGAGAGGAATCAATACTATATGGAAGTTAAGTAAGGCTATACTGGAAAATATTCCTTGGTAGACATGGTTCCTATTTGAAAATAAATTCTGTAACAGCAGGGAATTATGAAAAGTTGCCCTTTGATGGAAAAAAAAATAGAAACCTTATATTAAAACATATGAAACATAAAATACAAAGTATAATGTAGCAGATCTCTCAAAGACAAAAGACGACATCTCAAATCCACTGTGAAAAACTCACTGTGAAAAAGTGAAATTAGAACCACTTGTTCTTAAAAAATAAGAAAGAAATTTAAGTGGCTTGAGAATTTTTACAAAGAAAATATCAAAACTACCTTAATGTGGGAGGGGAACAGACAATCCAAACCACAAGTCCATCTAATACCAAATTAATTTAAACAGAAGAAAAAAACAAACCACCCAAACAACTTAATCTGCTTTGTCCAAAAGAAAAATGGTATTTGTCCTTGCCCTTCTTTTTCAGTCCAAAGCCCTGCTGCAGATGTTATTACTGACATATTTCCTCTCTAAAATACCATTATATTTGTGCATTAAACATGACCAAAGTTTCTTGGAGAAAGGTTCCCATGCACAAATTAGTTTTCCCCACCCAAACCAACATGTTCCTTCTCAAATTAACAGAGGCCATGTAGAATGCTTCACTGCCAGGATTTATTTCAGTGGTACATGAAAAGAAAACACGAGTATAAAAACATATCCAGTGATCATAACATCAAATTAAAGGTGTTTCTAAGAAAGATAAATTTCATCAGAAATTGCATCATTACAGGTCATGGAATAGTTTGAAGATCTACCATAGGTAACAGTAGTAAACAAAAGTGCCACTGTGTGCATAATACTTAGAAAGAAGTATACAGTTCTGTGCAGCATCCCACTAACACACCAGTAGATTCAATCACAGCTGCTGTGGGTATTTTCAGTGAAGTCCTGTGGTTCAAAGGATTGATTTACAAAATGCAGCTTCTGTGTCCAGTGACTGAGAGGGTTATCAGCTCTCATACAACATTAAGGATCTGGAGTTTCTTGCCCACATAAAGCGGCTGTAGGGCTCCCCCTCTGAGCTGCTCGTGAACAGCAGATGCACCCCGATTAGAAGAAATTGGATCTTTGTCCACAATAAATCTCCATCTGTGGTCTGGAATTCAAAGATCGCTGTTCTTTGAGCTCTCCACAGAATCTCCTTGCATGAAGTATGGTAATGCAGCAACACAAGGAAAACCAGAACCAGAGTACAACTCGAGATATGCAAGAGTCCTTTGCAATTTGGTAGGGATTTGTCTCATGCCCCAATTGCCATGAAAAGTCACACATCTGAAAGATTCAGTGCAAAACAAATTCTCCTAAGACTGGTACAAATGTGAAAAATGTTTCTATTGTTGTTCCAAAGCACAATAGGAATGTACAAACTGTAAACCTTCAAGGCAGTTTTCATCCATGCAATGAACACAGTATCCTCTGAACCTGCCTTTCCTACTTGTAACTGGAAACAATTCCCAACACCAAGCACTGAGCTGAGATACGACTAACTAAGATTTACAGAGGCTTAGTGTTCTTAAACCCTGCGCTGCAACCATCTAACCAGTTAACCTAGGATATAGTTTCCACAACATACAAACACATCCAGGGCCACAGAGGATTTTACACAGTGAATAAGCACGTAATTGCCAAATAAATGTCACACCAAGGTGTTAACCTCCTATCTCAAAAGAATCACGAAAAAACTAAGGCTTTGAGAAAAAGAGTAAGAAGGAATCCATCTAGTTCTGAAGTAATATTCCATCAGAAACACACCAATATCCTTTGCTTTGCTGTTCCACTTGAATGCAGTTTTCTCTTTTCCATCCATAACCAGCATGACAGTGATTAGTAACTAACATTACTTACCACACACAGCTCAGAGCTGTGTATCCAGAACATGGGAGACTCACGAGACTCACAAGTGCTCTTTTATAGCACTGCAATCTAAGATTTTATGAAATGCTGGCATCTCTTTCGACCCTCTTCAAAGATCCGAATTTCCTCATCAAGAAAAAACTACTTCTGAAGCTAACTACCTTTCAGGTGTTTAAAGGTACATGACTTTTTGTATTCCATCTCCATCCTCAAGCACACAGGATGTATTAGGATCTAAGCACCTCTAGAAAAAGTGAAATTTTGCTATATAGAACTGCTATAAATAATAGAGATTTACAATTTGGTAGTATAGATCAGGCCATAAGAAAGATTAAGCCACTGAAATTCCCCATTTAGAATTCCTGTCATCTCCGTAGCAAGCGTAGCAATCATGTGGCAGGGTAGTATCAGGGAAGTACTTCAATATGGCTTTAGCTTTCTAAATTCAGTATGACACAGAAAACAGTCGGGGTTGGTGCCACCATCATGAGCTCTTTGCCAAGAAGTGCTACATGAACTACGGTCTGCTGACCTATGCTAAAGCATTTCTCAAGCAATTTCTTTCAGAAATTGTGGGATCCCAGCTAACTCTGAGCTAGGGACTAGTATAAAAGTAGGTTTCTTTTACTTCTTTAAAATCAGAGGGAAAAAAGCAATGGGCAAATTGCTAAATTGTTTTATAAAATAAGAATTAAAGAAAAAAAACCCAAACCATCAGGAAAAGTGTGTTTTGATGAATGTATCTCAATCTGGAAAAATTGGAAATGGAACATCCTAGTTATCAGTAAGGAATAAAGAAGAGAGAGCTACTACCAAAGGAGAATTTAAACACTCCAAGGATTTTGTTTTCATGTGACTTGTTGCCACATATTTCCCTAAAGGTAATTAACTTACATTTGAAAGTCAAATAAAATTTTAACACAAGCTAAGTAGCTGTATCTAATAAATAATTTTTTTTAACAACTTCATTTAAACTCCAAATTTGGAAATCAATAACAAAGTGGTTACAGCATAGTAAATATTGTATTGTAAATAAAATATCTTCTACAAAAGAATGAGCCTAAAAGCCTATTACCAATCACAACTTAGGTTAAATCACTGCATTAGAAATGTCTGTCACCTTAAAACATACAGCATTCAGTAGGTGCTATTTTTACAGTTCTCATCCAGTGCAAGAGAGCAATAAAAATATCTATTTCCAGAATAAATTATCCTCTATGAGCTTACAAAGATTCTGAACAATCCTACCTGTCTTACTTGCACTGTCATACTCCATCTTCTAAGAGTAAAAGCTTATAATCACTAAGACATAAAGAATCATCTAACTCCTGAATCAGGACCACTAAATGACCCTTTCTGCCTTCAGAACTCATCATGGGATTGCAGATTGTCAGGTTTCTGAATCCATCTGTTCTCTTCCTGGGTCAGATCCTTTTCTATTAGTGTTCTGTTAGGATGAATCTAGAAGACAGACAGTAGTTAACAACACATTCAGAAACACTGTGTTGCTCTATACTATCAATACATCATTATAGAATACACAATTGTCTCAAGTTTCTAGCAAGTACGTGATACATCCATGCAGCAATTAAATGCAGAAATTGAAATTAAATAATAATTAAAAAAAATTAGTAAACACCCACTCGATTGATACCAAAACATCAGATGGCATGGAAAAAGAAAGGCATGTGGTGTGTAGTACCTACGTACACCTGACAATTATCCCACAGAGTCTGTGGTTATCTTAAACTCAAAGACAACTGAAATACTGGACTCTGCAATGTTTCTCACCAATATAGAAAGAAAAATATGAACAGTATCATTGAGATATACCAGCTAGCCCAGCAGCTTTCAGTTCTGTATCCCCTAAAGTAATGGAGTTTCATAGTCTTCTATAACTCCATCCAACAACTCAACGTTTTCATATTAACAATTTTACAACACATTAGCACAGCCAGGACAGCATGGAAAATCATGCACAAACAAAACAATTTTGGCAAAAAATGCTTGCATAGAAGCAGCAATGCTCGGTCACTTTAACTGTCTGTGCAGGTTGTCATCCTTTCAGAAATAAAATGAAGAAGCCTGTTAAACAAAGAACTTGAGTTCCTATTGCCCTGGCTTTCCCAAATTCAAGTGGCTAAATATACAGGAAACACTTCTGTGCAAATCTACCAAAGAATGGGACACAAAGAGCTCACTTACAATCGATGTGAGAAACTTGGCAGCATTTAAGCTGATTTGAGTTCTCATCCTTACAGAAACTAGGGACCTAACTGACAGAGCCTGAAGTTCCAAAAATGAAAACTGAGAGAAAGAAACCAGGCTTATTTCATTACAATGTGTTCCCATAAAAGCTACTCCAAGTCTTTTAGCACATCAGCAAATTCTTTTATGGGATGTTAGCCAGCACATATCCTTCTTGCAATTACTTCTTCTGCCACCTCCCCCAGGATTAACACAGCTGCACACACCCACGTTCAGATGCGTACAAAAGCAAATGAAATAAAAATCCTATCAACAATAATCAAAGCTTTCAAATACCTTACCTGAAAAGGCTGGCTGATACCAACTATGGACTGCAAATTATTGCTATAATAACAAAGCAAGAATTCTCCTCCCGTATCAGGTATTTCTGCAGTGCTCATGTAAACCTGTCAACAAGAGTAAAAATAGGCAATGGGCAATTTCCACCGAGAAAGCAGCTTATTAAAAAGCAAGCTCTGCCATTCAGGACACCATAAAAATCAGGATTTGCTATTTATAAGTAAGTTTTTAAATGTAAGATAAAAAGGATGAGGACAGAACTAACTCATGAAAACATCTGAAAACTGTCAGGGAAGAAAAATTAATATCCTTCATCATGTTATCAAGCTGATTTTGTTCAGCAAGAAATGAAGAGAAACTCAGAGTTCTTCTAAGAGAAGGGGGACAAGGCCACACAGGCAGCAGGGAGGGAGGTGAACTGCCTCCTGGTGGCAATACAGCAGAGTAAAGCCACCACTTTGGTTCTGTTGTGTCCTAAAGACCCAGGGTTCCTGAAGTGCAGCCCACAGTATCCTGCTAAAACAATCTTCATAGCAATTGGATGTCTTAGTAATAGGAAACCATGATATCAGAGAAATATTGTGATTCAGAACATCAATACGACACAATTTGGGTTCTTGTTGTAAACTTGATGCTAACTTACAAAATTTCTAACAAGAAATAACTGAAGAAAAGTCTAAGAAACTCTAATCTGCAGCTGTAGTAGATATCTGGAACTAACTGTATTAGTAACATTAGATACTTACAACCATGATGAAAATTACACAATAAGTATTAAGGATACTTCAAGCAATTTTGACAGTCAGATGAAAAAAATGGCCAGTTACTTATTGCAGTGACAGAAATGGACTAAAACATAAAATGACAGTAATTTATAATAAAATGAGAAGTCACTACAGGAATAAATTGCTTTTTCACCAGCTTTCTTAAGCAATAGGATCACACCTGAGAAGGTACAACAGACTACCTGAAAATTAACAATTAGGAAGAGAGATTTTAAACAATAGCATCACTCCCAATTAGCTTCAACTAAGAAGATACAGAACTGTAAGAGGAAGGGGATACAGAACATATAGATCTTGAATGCTACTCTATGAGAAAATACAATTGGCTTACTTGTTTACTGTCTTTATTAGAAGAAATTTCATCATCTTCTACCCAAGCATAAGTAACGTAGTCATTCGCATGCCTGAAAGTCACCTGCAAAGAGAGGTGCAAACCATCAGAAGGGACAAAACAACACACTACGTGGAAACCTGAGTTGTCAAGGAGATGTTTACTCCTTCAATGAAGTAATTAAAACACTTCCATCCTCTCAGAAAAAAAGTGAAGTGCTCTGTTTTCTCACCTTTCCACTGACTTTTTGTTCTTTCTTTGCTGTATAAATCTTTTGTACTGCAGGCATTAGGAAAAGACAATTCCTTTTCACAGCTCCTGCAACATTTTACTTAAATAAATCACCACATGATCTTAGTAGAGAATTTAAAGGGTGCAGAAGATCTCACATACTATGCAACTAAACTGTCAGCATACAGAAAGTAATGGCAATCAAGGAAACACGATTATTTCAGAGAGCTTTTGCACTAGCAAGAATCACAATGTCCTGTGACAGAAAACTATCAACTACCTCCTCCAGACATATTCAGCAACTTCATTAAAGAGCTGTGATGAGGTAACATTACCTTGAAGAGTCCAATCCAGTCCCAAGCACTGCTTGGGAATTCAGGCACTGCAGAGTAGTTGATTAGAACATCATGTTCTGCACTCCACTCGCCTTCGGGATTTAGCGTGACCAAAGGATCCGATAGAAGAGGCTTCAACTAGAGAAAAGAACAGAGTTTAAAGTCAGCCAAGTCTGTTAATTCTTTCAGTTACTCTTTTCAAGTTATTCTCTACCACACCTGTGGTGGGTCTCTTAACTCAACAGAAATAACCTGAAGGCAATTTGCTGCCTTCGCTATAATCAGAATGAAACAGAGATTATGACTCACAAAGTTTACAAAGCCTGCTTCTGTTAGGCAAGACTTAGTAAAGCAAACTTTTTCTTAACAACGTAACTGTGACAGTACCTCAAGCCCAAAAGTTCCTGTAACAGGTTTGTGATCACTGATGCCATAGCTCATGTGACTTATATAATTATCCAAAGTAACAGAAATAGGCTGTTCTTCTTCAGAGAATTCACCTTCTCTTGATGCATGCTGGCAGAGATTTTTCACTCTCCAAAGAATTCTATCGGTCCACGCTGGCTTTCTTTTCTTCTCACTGCAAAAGTGTAAGATAAAAGTGAAATGCGAAGAAAAACAGACACCAAAAGCTAAGAAAACTGGGCAGAATCTACTCAAAGTTCAAAGACCATCAGCTTCATATTAATAAAAGGCAATCACACCCAAGCTTCATTTTACATCTCTTTTCAATATGCTTTAAAACCAAAGTTCCCTTAATTTGAACTCAACTCTATTTACCACAGATCGGTTTCACAGTTTTCAGAAAGAGAAGTAAAATGAAGGGGAGAAGGACATTTGAACGGGTTAGTCAGCTTCATACAGGAAATGATACTTTCTCCTAAAACACTCCATAAAAACATACAAGAACATTTAGATAATAGAGCAACTGAACTGCCCCAAGGTACAGTTATTCTGAGAAAAGGGGCATAAAGTTAAGGAATGCAGGAAGAGTCTGAATGATGTTTAAAATTATTCAAAACATTTGAGAAGTTTCTATTAACAAGAAAAATTGGACAAGCTTGGGTAGCTTACACTAATCACAGGTAACAGCAATGCTTTATTTACAGTTCCTCTAATTTGTACTAGCCTGCATTTCAAGTTTGCAAGCTATTGCTGTCTCTAACAAAAGGCTTTAAAAATTCCATAATCAAGAAAGTTGTGCCCAAAACCTGGAACTGTGCTATACATCAAACTGGAACCATAATTCAGAGTTTCCTTTTATGCCACATCAAATAACAACGGAAGCCTTTAGTGGTTGTTTCTGTAGTGGGAGGGAGACTTATCAGCAACTCTCTATATGGATGTATCACTTCAAACTGAACTGGAGAAAAGATCATACCCTATGGAAATGGGAATTAGAATGGACTGGATTAAATTATAAAGGTTATTTAGCAGGATGTGTTAAGGAAAACTGTCAGTTTAATAACTTTGAATGTATCATAAATTGGAAATGCCATTTAGTTCAATATTCAACATATTTTCATTTTTCCCCTTCCCATGCACAAGTCTGACTCACCTTTAATAAGGTGGAAAAATTTTAAATGACTAAGGGGCCATACTTCACTTACTCCAGTAATTATATAAACCGACAGAAATCTTTATCAGCTGCCACATGTCTGCTCTGCTGTGCAAGAAAACACTAAAAGAACACCTTAAGTTAATACACTGTCTGTGTTAAAAGAAACAAAATACCATGTGCTTCATATGAAGCACACTTTTCAAGGGTGCTTGCCTTTCAGGTCTACTGATCACCACCCATCCAACCAAAATATCTCTGCTAGCTTTAACAACAGTCCACGTAACACAGTCAACATAAGCATGCTTCTTTTCTTTAAATGAGCCAATACAGACTCCTAGGCTATGAATCCTTCTTAAAATGTCCAGATTTGGATTACTGTAATTATTTTTTGTTAACTGGATTTACTTTTGGTCCCATTATAACTCTTCACACTCTATTATGGAGCAAAATGTCTTTGGATTCAAATGAATAAATTTCCAATAATAAGTGCAACAGCAGAGTAGATAACACTTCAGCTTTCAGACAGGTTCAGAAAATCCCTGAAGAAAATCAGCTGTCATCTGATTTTCAAATATTTCACAAAAAATCAAACCAAAGGCTCGGGAAGGAGCATTGTTTTGATTCTGAAATATTTACAAGGGGAAATATCTACGAAATCCAGAAAGTTTTCTTCTTACTTAAACCAGAACAGGGACTTCCGTTCTCTGGAAGTAAAGAAAAAGATCAGTACAAACCCCCTGTCTGGGTTAACAACAAACATCAGTGTCAGAGAAAAACTTTAGAAACTTAAGCTACTCCATTTTCAACTTAAAATAATTTATGATAAAGACACATTTACATTTATTTGCAAATAGGAGCAGTATCAAATGAAATGCTTAAACAAAGGAGGAAAACAAAAATTGCAGACAATTACAAATATTTTCCTTTTGCTCACTTCTGACAACCAAAGGGTGCTTTTAGTAGTAAAGAATAAAAAAAGAAGTGGCTTAAACAAACACTGCTTTACTATGTCAATCTTGTCTTTCCAAAAAGAAAGCTGGGCTGTTTCACTACTTCTCCCATGCAATGAGTAGATTCAGGCTTCTTCAGCCAGAAATATTAATTTATTCAGATTTAACCACCAAATGACCCCAAGGTAATAGCTCAATAGCCCCAGTTAACCAGTGTGTTCAGGAAATGTAGGCTTGCTTACTGAAGTGATATTTAGTCAAGCATCACATTCACTCTAACATTCCATGTCTAAACTCATCTTATTGTGCTTTTACCTTGTATCATATACATCCGAATAGAGGTCAAACTTGTAGGTGGGTTTAAACTGCAGGGGACCCTCTGTGAATTCCTGAAGAAATGCTTCCTTCTTTTTTGCCATATTTAACTACAAAAAGAAAAAGTAACTTTTAAAATTTATGTTTAAAAATCAGAGCTTAAAGGGCAATTGGGAAGGGAAATGAGAACACATCTTCCAAGAAGAACACAACCCCTCAAGTCAGAGCAACCTATTTGGAAAGGTAAATTCAGAAGTGCCTTCTTATGACTGGCCAGAAATCTCGACATGATTTGTTTAAAGCTTTGTAGCTGTTCTACTCAAAACAAATTCCATAATAAGCTTCTCTTAAACATACTTCTTGATAAAAAAAAAAAAAAAAAAGAGGAGGAGAAATTAAGGTGAGGAACAATTCACAAGCCATGAAGTTCAAGGAAAGCTTCAGTCAAACATCAGTATTGCAAATTAGTAAAAAACTAAACAAAAGCAGAAGAAGTTTGCAATTAATTGGGGATTATGACAGAGCAATGAGAGAGTGCACAGCTAGAGAGTGCACAGCTAGATCTGTTCCACCTCATGACTACTCTGAGTTTGTGTTCTTTAATAGAAATTAGAAACTCAAGAAGTGATGTCAACTACTATGCTGTATTTGTATGCATTAAATACAAAACAAAATCCACAAACAGATTAAGGCAACAGACCTGGTCCTTTTCCCACAGCAGATTGTACCGCTTGTTATTTATTGATTCTCGGACAAAATGTATCCCATAATCTGCTATCCGGAAGTTTAGATCTCCAAACCAGAAGAGAACACTAAAAAAAGGAAAAAAAACCAAAACAAAACAAAACACACACCAAATCAAGGAAGATTGCTGAGAACCCATTAACATAAGGGAAGAATTCAATAGCATATAAAGCATTATGCTAATTAGATGCTCTAATCACTTATATTTCTTAATCTAAACAGCTTAAACACAAATATTAAGTAGTTACAGGTAAGTTTACAGCAGGATAACCTGCTGCTAAACAAAACCTTTAAAGATATTGAAATAGTAGTTCCCTGCTCATTACTGCCTGGGTATTAACTTCTCCAGAATCTCCTATTGTCTCAGATATCTATTAGAGATAGATTTAGAATTAAATGTTAACAGTAGGCAAAAAAAATAACGCTTTTGAAACTCGTGTGTTATACTTTTTTTGCCTAATTTTTATGAACTCAAGAACAATCAAAGTGATATTCCAGACTCCCATCTATTCCAGATTTATCTGTCCTGGCAGTTTTATGGATTAAAAAAAAATTATCAAACTAAAAGTTTTTTCTCAATTTCTGGTTCTATTATCATCTTTAGACTCCAGCACCTGAAAAGAAATAATTCCTGCAGAATTAAGGGGAAAAAGTTCAATTATTGCCCCAAATCTGCTTTGTTTTGGTTGGGGTTTTTTGTTTGTTTATTTCTTTGGGTTTTGGTTATTTTGTTTGTTTTGTTTTGTTTTGTGAGACACTCAAGGGAAGTGTAATTCACATAGCTACGGAAATCATCAATCAGGGTTTTAAAGGATGAGAAGCCTTCAGCCAGACACTAAAATTACAAAAGGAATAAAACCAGCCCAAAACATAACAGAAATCTCCTCAAAAAAGGGAGGAAGATAAACACTTAAGAGTGACTTAAAGGTTTTTTATATAAATGGGCTTTAGCTTCTAAAGCTCTCCAGCACATTACATGTGCAATACATATGCTAACAAATTTAATGTAATTTAAGACTGGAAAAGTCTTGCAAACTAGAACTCTTTCAGGTCCCCTTTTTCCTCCCAGGATCCAGGCTCAAGACTAAAAATACTTTTAAAATGATGGATGAAAACTCCAAAACAAAGTCTTTGGTGCACAGGTTTACCATACAAGAAATAAAAACAATACAGACAAAATAGGGTCTGAACAACTCACTCATGATCCAAGGTACTTGGAATATTCTCTCCTTCAAACTGCATTTCCAGAATTTTCTCAAAGTCATCCAGTCGCTGTTCTGTGTTCTCCATGTGAGCTGGCAGGTGGCAGTTCATGAAACAAACTGTATGACCGTAGAGGGACATGCGAATGGTGACTCCTCCTTTGTTCCCCTGTTATAGAAGGTGAACAACATTCTCTAAAACTATTGTCAACACTTGCAAATGTAACATAACCTATAATTTTTTTTTTTATCTTGTTACTTAGATTTAAATGAATACAATTTATTCCTACATAAGTTGTTGCATATCAGCTAATAAACTGGAAAAATTCCACTCTGTGCATTTGCACAGGTTCAAACAAGTGAGTCTCACTGCTTGTCGGTTAATTAATTTTTAAGTAAGCCATATATCTTCTCTCCCATCATGAAACCATTGAGGCACACATCATCATAAGCATAACTATCCAAGGCAATCCAGTCTTGGCTACTTCCTTACCCAGTATCCATACAGGCCTGTGCGTGTGTAGTGGGTGTGGATGTCCCGTATAAAAGGAAGGTGGACGTGCTTCACAAAGATCAGAAGTAGTAATCCCTGCATGCGAACAGAGGAGAGCTGGAAGAGATACGAAAGAGGGCATGGTCACTTCCAGGGAGGCATCTGGAATTCCTTGAGTCTATTTCATAGGAGCTGTTTAGATGAAGAACACCACAGCAGAAGTCCCGCGATTCCCTTGCCAACCCTGGCTTCAATATCGCCGCACAGTAAACACAGACACATTTCAGTGCTATAAAAACAGTCATATAGAAGAGTTGCTTATAAACTACTTTGATGGATCTCTCAACTAATTAACAGTAGTTGTAACTTTATATTACAAATATCTTTAAAGACCTTTCTTCTGTCTCACCACCCTGTTTTTATCTTTAAGCATCCTAATCATGAAGAATCAAAGCTTTGATTTTTTTTTTAACCATAATCTTGATAGTACCCATAAGCCCTCCAACGGGAGCATTCTTCCACATTTTAAATGTCATTAGACTGCCTAAAATAGACAAGAATTAATTCCAGGTGTTTGCACAAACAATTAGCTGCAAAGAGCAGTACTCTTGCCTGCAATGCCAATAAAAACAAATTTAGCAAACACTTCTAAAGCAAAGACACTTAGGGAGCATGTAAGACACTGTTTAAGCTTTAAGATTCTAGGGGTTTTTTGTAGTTTGAGGGTTGGGTTTGTGTAAATAGTCTAACAAAGATGTTGTTCATTAAAAATGTATTAACTTTACAATGTTCCTGGCATGAGACACAAAATTCATTTTAAGTGCTTGTTTTAATGATAATGATTCAATTTAAAATACAGACACTGAAATACATTAACTGTAGTTCAATTTCATGCTGGATGAACTTAGAGAAAGACTGTATTAGAATAAAACCTGATATTAAGAATACCATTAACTGTAACACTGCTAGAAATACACAAACAAACCCCAAAGTTTAAAACAGAATTCCTCCTTTCTTTGTCTCCACATCTACACAATTAAATGATTTAAGAATATATGTCAATGTTTTCATTGTTCTTGAACCCAACAAAACACTAAACAGTATACTGAAATGATGGGCTGCAATTACTAGATAACGCATAAATATTTGTATCTGATCATTTGATGAACAGGTATTCTCCTTTCCATAACTGTTCATGAGATACCAAGATCTTTCAGTCCCTTTATTATTTGCTATGTTTCATTCTGCTGTGGGCCAGTCTACAGATATTTCCATATGAAACCTCTTGTCTCTGTAGGTCTTGAACAGCAAAATGCAATGGATCCCTCCTCTGCTGGAACTAGAACTCGTCCCACCAATCAAGTGGCCAGTGTCAAATCAAGCAAAGACCTTTCATTGAGATGTGATTCGGTTCTGGTGGAATAATTGACTGACTCCAACTAACTTAATGCTCTGAATATGGACCCTGCTACTGAAGGAAGAGAATGTCCCAAGGATGACAACACCCAACCCTGACACAGGTCAGCAAAGAAGGGGTAACTCGTTCCTCTCCTCCTCAGCCAGCTTCCCAGATAAGTCCTAGCATAAGTGCTCCTCATTTCCTGTTTTGAGTCTGACCTGGCCTGACTGATCCCTCTTATTATCAGACCTAATCAAGTCCTGTTGAAAACCATTAGGTGGCAGCATCCATTCATTAGTGTGTCCAAAGTGCTACATTTATAAATTAGAATTCAAAATCAATCATGCATACCACTAGGAATTCTTTTTAACTGTCTGTATACAAGGCCTGAATGTCAGCTCGCAGCCATATTTTGACCGTTCATCAGCAATGACTTACACTAGAATGAACAATGTGTTTTTCTTCCCTTTTGTAATTCCCAATGGGTCCTTTGTTTTGTTTAATTACAGTTAAAAGAATGGCACAACTCCTGAGTCTGAATAGCATGCAGAGAATACAATCATTTCAACAAAATCATCCTGAAATAATGCTTGATTTAGAAAACCAATACAACATTCAAAAGGCTTTTAATCTCTCTAAAAGACTCCTATGTTTATCATTTGTGTTATTAAAATAACTAGTACTTTAGCAGATGTTATGCCCCTGATATTAGTAAAAATCTTGCCATTTAAACTACCATACAATGTTCTAGGACTTTAATAAAAAATAAAGTCCTCAGAAAAAAAAAAATATATATACACCCACTAAAATCCTAGTTTACATATATGCAATTTATTTTCCCCTGCAAACAAGTTGGAGAAAAATAAAAGGGAAAAAGAAACCTTACTGATCTTAACACAAACCAATTTCTTGCTGTTTGTCATCTGAGCTGCAAAAGCATCAAAACTGCTCAATTATTTCAAATAAGAAATTAAAAACCACATATCCAATTTTTACTGCTAAAATTAAGGACACTATTATTAATAGAGAAACATTAAAATGGCCTTCATCAACAAACCAGGAAAACACAAGGGTGATGAAGAATCACTTCTAACACACGTGTATCTATGGAAGGGACTGACACCTGCAAAAAACACCATCAAATGATCTTTTATGGAGAGTCTGAGGGGAAAAAAAAATTGAATGGAGCTGGAGAAGACATTTTCTTTCACTGCTCTAAAGGAAATCTCACTTAAGAGATGTAAACAATTACCTTGATATATCCCAATGGAGACAATACAGTCATGAAAAAAATGCTCCATGGATCATCAAATGCCAAGTCAGACAGAAAATTTGTGATTCTTGAATTCACCTCCTGTAAGCTGAATACATCAAGATTACTGACACTGTATCACTTGGTTTTGACAGAATCCATATAACCTTTCAGGAAACAGATCACAACATCCTAACAGAACTCTCTTGGCATATGTCATACATTTCTTGCTGTTCAGTTTCGCATTTACAAGCGGTTTGACCCATCTGCAGGTCTAACACTGAGAAAAGCAAAGTTAAAGGAATTTACATATGCCTGAAGACAGAGTTTTAAAAAATGCTAGACTAAAGATATGTTATGAACAAACAACCTGTCAGGTCTAATATTTCAAGTTTGGAAAGCACAATGGCAGATTAAGCCTAATAAGCTTGTTCTAAATTCTTTAAAACATGCTAAATTTTGGATAAGCTTTTTATCAAAATGAAGATGCCTCTGTATGCCAACAAAGAAAATGGCACACAAAACCTTTTTCTGTGTTTAGAAAAGATATTCTGCCTTTTGTCAGAAAACAAGAGCAGAAAGGAGAGGAGATTCTCTTCCTATAAATCATCTGGGTTCAAAGTCTTCACCTTCTGTTAACAATAATGTTGAAACACTTCCTAGGCAGTGATACACGTTGCACAGTCCTTTCAAAACAGACAGTAAGCTGTTGAGACTTAGCAACTTTACAACAAACTTACAAAGCAAGTTATTGAATGTATACTTACCCTATAACATACATGTCCATAGTTGGGCCCAGTGAATCGAGCTGAAGTAAACTAGTGACATCAGGAGGTGGAGAAGCTGTGCCCACATTCCAGGTGACTAAGTGTAGTCTATAAACAAACACAAATCACAAAAAAGCAATGTTGAAGTTGAAACATGAACAGGTAACCAACCCTAAGAGCATCTAAATTCCCGATAGAATTTCTATCTACAGAAAACAAAGATTTTCTGTCACTTTTTAATCAATCAGAAGTCTGTATATATTAGCTACCATTAGAAAAATATAACAAAAGCCCAATGAACTAGAAAAAACAAAACCTGAACTCTTGCCACTTATCCTTCAGCCTTTTCCCCCAGATAAGAAAAGCTTCATCTAGAGTGCGAGACACTTCTTCCTGAACTTCATCATCTGAGCCGATGTCCTCTACACAAGCCATAAGCTGGGCTACTCGCTGACGGAGCTGCATGCGGCTGCTGGACCCTGTGCTGCTGAAACTCGCAGACCGGCTGCGAAAGTTATGCAGGTTTTCTAAATCATTTAGGGAGAGGGCTGCCGAGTCTTGAAATGCATCTTCACCATTGAAGGATGCCATTTGCTCAAAAGAAATGAATAACTTCGCTCTGAAGGACTAGGCAATTAAAATCCTCAGTAAAAAAGAAACAGATGGCTAAGGATCTCCCAGATCACGTTTTTGCTCATGTGAAATTCAGCATTGCTACTAACTCAAAAGGACAAACGTCACTGAAAAAAACTGTAGCGTTACTGCCGCACTCAACGGGTTGTTACAAAAGCTGCAATCACATCCTACCACACACAAAGAATTGTTGCTTCATAATAGAATTAATGTGGTTAATTCTATGAGCTCAAGATTTAAAAGAATTTATTGTTGATTTGAATCAATCATGTGCCTCCATCTGTAGGCCAGCTCCCAAACATGCAAATACACAGTTCTGACCAAAATCAACCAAAGCTGCTGGTCCCCTGAGCACTGTCAGAAATATTCACATGTCATAGGGCTTGTCTATAGTTTCTCTGTAAGATGGTAATTTCAATAACAGAATTTTTAAAAGGGTATTCACTTTACTGTTAGTCTTATTACATGTCAGACAGACCTAAAAAAATAAGCTGTTATTTTTCCATCCATCTTAGGGCTCTAGAAGTACCTTATAAACACCAACAGTTAAATAGTGAATCCCACCCATACATCCATTATTAAGGACATATTTTTATCCCTCAATCAACTGCCTGTTCAAGGTGACTCATAGTTTATGTGTAAGAGATGGAAAGTGACCTTGCATGCCAGAATAAAAAGATCCATAATTTCTCTCAATAATTTCTCTCTGTAAGACTACACTGAAGTCAGCCAAAAGCTATTCTAAACCAAATTTCTAGGGAAAAAAAAAAAAAAAAAAAAAGGGGTGTGCTGCAGATCTCATTCTGCCATCAGAGATTCATCACTTGGGAACACTCTCCAGTTCCTAATTTTGTAAGACAATTATCTGATTAAACAAAACTGAAATAATGTTGAAGTCATCAGTCATTACTGACAGAAATTAAATTCCTCAAAGCACCCCGTATCGACCCTTCTGATAAGAACAAAGGAAAGACTGGGGTCATAGAATTTACACCAAAAAAATAAGTATTTGTAAAAGTTACAAAAAACAGCCTTCCAAAATTGACTTTTACTGTAGGTTAGGACTATGTCTGCAGGAAAAAAAAATAATAGTGAGGAATGTATGTGCATTGGCAAAGCAAATAACCCACAGATTATACAGTCCCAAACATCTGCTGATGCTCCCAACTGCTTCACAAGGCTGTACAAGTACTGCCCTCAGTGAGGAGAGGAGACTTGAGTGATACCGGTTTTCACGTGGTGCCACAAAAACAGCCTTTACCAGAGGGAGGAGAATACTGCCCCAACTCTTCTGGAAGCTGACAGTACCACTAGAGTACAGCTTCAAGCATGATTTCTGCAAACACGTTCCTAAATACAAGCAAACTACTGAAAACATTATTTAGTGTCACTGACGCTTGGAATGATTCAACAGCAGATTTTTTTTTAGCGTCGTATTGTTTATAATACTGCGTTAAGATATTTCTAAGATCTCTGACCAAATGTTAGTGTTTGTGGTTTGCTCTTTAAGTAAATTTCTCTAGCAAACCAAACCCCCAGTGCAAGACATTGCAATTCAGCACCACAGAAGCCACAGCGTGAAGACGCACCATAGAGACATCACAAAAACAGAAGCTAAAGATTTAATCAGGCTCCCTCCTCCCCACAAAAAGTGACAAATTTGAGACACTAGACAAAATAACAGCAAGTGCAGCAGGTCTTCTACAATTACTCTACGATTCCATCTTTTGCTCATTAAACGAAAGTAGGTCTCTGGAAAGTCCTAAGGACCCAAATAATATTCTGTAAACCCTGAAACGGCTCCAGTACCGACGCTTTCAAATCGGAAAATCAGCTTTTATTTCATACGACTGCGTAACATCGCCAATTAGTATAACTCCTTGTCAGTAATCAGAAACACAAGTTTCGCTAATTCTAAGCTAATTACGTAACGACTTAGCTACTTTTTTCCCTCACTCGGAAAAGCCGCCCTCAGACTCGCGCCTCACACCGAGGCGGGCCCCCTGTGCCCCAACCCGCTCACCTCAGCTCCTTCCCGGCGCTGCGGTGCGCCGGACCCACAGGCTCCATCCCCAGGGTTCCGCTCAGGAAGCGCTGTGAAGGGAAACAGCGGAGGCTCGAGGCTTAAGCCCCGGCCCCGGGCTCACCGGCCCGGCCCGGCCCGGCCCTCGGCCTCCTCACTCCCCTCAGCTGACGCCGCGCCCGTTGCCGGCAGCGCTCCGTGCATTGCCCCGCGTGACGGCGGCGGGAAGAGACTGCGTAAGGGCGCCGCCTGGCAAGCGGGAGGACCGCGGCGGCTTCTGGCGGCACCAAGGCGACTTTCCCCCCCCGCCCCGGGAGGAGCTTCACCCAGAGCCACCCACAACAAAGGAGACGGAGGCGTCACGCTCTGTCTAGTATTTTATTAGATTTCGTTTCCAATATGCCTGTATTGGAAGATTTAGGAGACAAAAAAGGCACAAACTCACATTTAAAGAAACAACGAGATTATCTAACCCATTCTACAAAGTGTGTGTTGCCAAAGGAAAGAGCACGATGAACCCATCAGAACGCGTCGGGGAGGCCCAGTGGGGGATGAACCCAGAGAGGTGCAGCGGGGAGGGAGTGGGGGGGCAAGCAGCCCCACCAGCAAACGGGCCTGACCCAGGCTGCCGCGAGGTACCTGCCTCTAGCCCCCCCAAACCCACACAATGTGGGTCGGGGGGATGGGGGGGGTCACGGCACAACCATCGCCCTAGAACAGACAAACAGCCCAGTGACAACCCCTCCGGGAAGGTTGAGGGGTTCTTGGCAAAGCTGATGAAAGATACAGCACGGTAACGCTGGGTGATCTTTGCTACGCTCACTAGTGGGAGACCAAGCATCAGGCTGAAAGGTCTTTATGGGATTTGTTATCCCAAGGCTGAGGGATACTTTCACTTTGGATTAAATTGGAAAGAAAGCAAGGGTGGGGTGGGGAATATTTAGGCTGGAGTTCTTGTAATATTTTTTTTTTATCCTCCCCCCCCCCCCCCCCCCCCATGTTGTTTGATAAGTGTTTTATTGCATGAGGATAATCAGAAGCTTGTAGCCCTGAGACCTTGGCACCAACTCAGTTGTAGCTGTGGAATCCAGAAATTTAAGTCCAAGGTGCAGTGGCTTCAATATCCACAAATGGAGGGTAACTAATCTCTGGATACTGTCACCATTTCTGTACATTTCTTTAATATCAGCTCAGCATCACCGCAGTTCTTGGCGGATCAGTGTTGATGCCCTTTGTGCCTCTCTCATTTAATACATACATGAGAGGTGGTGTTGCGGTGTCAGCAGGTCGGGGGCTGTCCAGACTCTGGCTTGGCTCTGGGCCCTCAGCGAGCCCTCTGCAGGGTCCCTGGCACTGGGTGCCCTGGGCAGGTGATGCCATTCCCGAGGTGCCAGCCCTGCTTTCCAGCAGGCTATTGACTCTGCAGGGCTGAGTAATGACTGAAATGCCACCCGCAGAACGCGGGCTCGGGTGGTGTGTTTTGGGAAAGGCCAGACCAAATCATGCCTTTGAACAGTGAAAAACTGCCCAGGGTTAACAAATCACAGGTCTAACCACTTAGGCCCTGTTTGCCAGCATCTAGGACTTGCCTATAGACTTGTTTGAAGTTAAACAATAAGCATCTGTGTTTGTAAGTAAACAGTTGTTAAATTTGCTCAAGTATTCAATTTGTTCCATCCCAAAGATTTCCAATCAATATTGCATTCTAGCAGAAAAATAATGTAATAAACCATTATTAGAATAATGTTGTGTGTGTTTGTTGATGCTCACAACTGACAGCAAATCTTTATTTTAATTAATTCTGAGATTAGTTAAATAAAAGCCATTCTCATTTTTCATTCTGATTTTTTTTTTTAAATTTTTTTTTGTGCTCCTAGTACTGCTACAATTCTCATGGTTGACCAGAATTTTACATTCTGATATCGTGTAATTTATTTCTTAACACTGTTGATACAGGCATATTATTATTTTTGGCAGTCAGTTGACTATAAATAGCAATATCAGTTTTCCTATAGTGCTGTGGATAGAAGTTGTTTTGGAAGTTCTGCTCTGCATGGTTCTGATTAAAGGTATTTTGCATTTATGCTAATGCTTTAGCAATTTCCAACTTGGCTGTATTTACACTTAGCATATATCTCACAGTGTGTGATAAAATGAAGCATTTTAACTTTTCTAAGGTGAAAAATGTGCTGATCCGGGTTGTGGTAATCTGATAAACCAAGAAACTTTCTCATGCAACTCCAGGGGACCTCAGTGTGTGGTTTGTTGTTCACATCTTCTGTTCTAATTATGACAGGCTGCATATTTACAGTAATAGCAAATAAAACCTGATCAACAGTCCTTGATCAAATGATGCAGAAAGTACATTGAAGATCGTTATCTTGTGCCTACCGTACACAGAAAGTAGATAGAGGTTGTATAAGTGTCTATATTTAAAAAAGCTCATAACTTAATTTTAACACTGCTGCAGATATGAGCAGAACGTTTTGTTTCCTGTCCCATGAGAAATTTGAGATTTCAATTTATTTACCCTCTTTACTCTCTTATATTGCTGCCACTTTAAGTGAGAGATGAAAGGACAATTTGTATGTGCATAAATGTGATGAGTCTGAGGAAGAAAACAGGCCCAGAAACAGTGTTGCTTCACCTTCGGTTGCTTAAGAAACCAACAACCATAAAGTGAAACTGTAAAGCTGATGTACTTTGAACTAAAATCTTTCTCAATGAATGATTCTATGAATGCTGGTTTGTCGGATGCATTTATTTTTTTCCCCCAAGTCTGTTTTCTTAATTTGGGAGACTTTGAACATAGCCTTTTTCTATAAGCAGTCTTTGTCAGAGCATGCAGGGTGTTCTTGTTGGCATCTGATGTTTGGTACCACTCCCCTGAGCACGCCTAACGGGAGAACTGGAAACTCCATGAAAGGTATCGATCTTGGCTGTATAATTAACTTGAGAGGTGCTTGGGTACTAGTTATGGACATCCACAGAAAACTCACAGACAGACCAAACAAAGCACTAGACAGTAACCCAGAAGCCTGAGGGAATATCCTGTGCTCTCCAATTGCTGGACTGGATAGCCTAACAGGATTTCTGTCCTTGGCAATTAGGATTAATCCTGTTCACGGTGGGTAAAGAGTTGTCAAAGGCACAAGTTCTTGTCTCTCTCCTTTCTGAATAAGCATTAGGAGGAAATGAATGCGTGTGAAAAGCTCAGGCCTGTTTCATCCTTCAGTAAGGAAATAGGACAGTGGTGGGTGAAATGATGTCTGATGTTTCCCAAAGAGCATAGAATTTGCAGATGAGTTATCTTTGGGTGTCTCAAGGTGTGAAGAGACTGATTTACCCTTGTGAGTTTATTTTTTTGGTTTGTTTGTTACAATGGCATTTGAGAATGCAATTTATTTTAGTTTCCATGAAATATTGATGACTTTTTTTCTCACTATAAAGCTATTTAGCACTGGGAATTGCTCCATCCGTATCTATGCCAGGGTCTTTAGGGATGTGGCAAGTTGTGCAGCCTGTTGTTATTACTTTGTTCCTCTTTCTCCCGAGTTGCTGGTGTATAGTGGAAAACGTGGACTCTCACACTCAGCACTTTTATACGTATTCTCCCTCGCGGACCGTGAAGGTTTTAGTATCAAGCTGCTGCTGTCTCTCTCCTGTGCTTTGCATGCTTTTCTTGTGCGCCTGTTGGAGACAGCCAGGAGAGAACCAAGTTGCTATAGACAAAATGGGTTAGAAAATGCCCATTACATTTCATACTGGAACTTGAAAATTAGTTGTGCTTAATTTTAATGTAATCTCACAGTAAATTCTGTTAGCTGACGCAATTACGAGTGAGCACCTTCAGAGAAACCTCCTCCTCCTGTGCATGCCACGCTGCTGATGCTCCAAGGCATCTTCTGCTGTGTGAGTTACTACAGACACCTGTGGTTTAACTGTGCAGGAGAGGGAACAGAGAGGAGCTGACGCGAGGTTAAGCAAAATGCACTATAAAACAACTACCATAATGGTCTGTCTAGAATCCATGTGTTGTTTTCAGGAATAATCTATGTAATGCCCTGGGTGGATTCAAAATGTGATGCGAGTGTCGCTCTAAGTAACAGTTATTGTTTCCTGATGTAAAACTCCCTGAGCTTTGTGCAGTGTCCAGAAAGCAGCGTGGGTCTGCGGTGGTTTAGCGGGGCTCATTGGTGTTCTGCAGAGTGCTCGCTCGCGCTCTAGTTTGAGGAGGATGATGGCCTTGAGAAGATCATTGAGTGACATGCTCATTTGAGAAGACCTGTCAAAAGATGAGACCTCTTCTCTTGCTCTCTTTGTTCAGGTTGCTTGTCTGGCTTCTCCTGCAGCTACTCTGGTTTACGTGAGCAGGAGTGGAAAGAGAAACAGGTCTTGGCTTTTTAATAGTCCTCACAAACCAGAGTAGTCAACAGGATCCAAGAGCTATTAAAGTAAGTGAATAATTAAGACTGCCCCTTTTTTGGAGAAGGTCTTTTATATGCAGGAGGTGTTGTGCTCGCCACATCTCTCTCTGCTCGTAGCATAATCCGTTTCAAATAAATAACGTACGTTGCTGCTCTGTTGGTTACCGTGCTCACCGCCAAGAGCGGGGTGCTAACGTGGTCCTGTGCCTCCGGCACCACTGTTGGGGCGCAACGTCCGTCGCTGCACGCAGTGAGACGAGCATGTCGAGCAGCGCGGCCTGTGCCCTGGCTGCGTGGTGTGCCACGCAGATGCCTTCCATCCCTGGGCACGGTGCTGGGATGGCTGCTGGCAGCATGGCTCGTAGCATCACCGTGCTCTGCCAGACCGCTTGCCGCGGACTGCAGCTTTGTGCCGCTGTGCTGGGGTCTGTGGAGACACGAACCCCCCGTGGGTGTGTGTGCAGGCTGGTGTCCTGCCAGCCCTGCCTGTCCCCACGGCTCACTCCCTCCAGCCTGGCACCAGTGGGTGTACAGGCCAGGGAGCGTCCTCTGGTCCTCCTGGCGCTGTGCTGGGGTCGTGTTTTTTGCTGGGCTGGGATTACTTGCACCAGAAGAGATTTCTAGGAGAAGGTAAAAAAGACCCAAAATGTGTGGATCTCTTATAATAAAATCCAATAATAATTTAAAAAAGACTACTCCATCAGCTGATCTGCTCCTTGAGAGAAGTAATTTGTCTAAACGTCACAGCATCTCCAGGTTTTCCTGTGGTATCTAGTTGCACAGTAAAGTTCTGCAGTAAAGGAGGACACGGGCTTAAATTGGTCGACTCATGTATATGTGGTGCACTTCAGGCACATCCTATTTACTGTTGTAGTAATCAAATAAAGCCCCTTAATGTAACTTCTAAGTGGGACTAAATTGTCATTATTATTCCTGAAAATTGAAATAATACTACTACTTGATCCCCTAAGACTATTACTATGCCAGGAAAATCCTTGCAAATAGACATTTTGACAGACTACATACTTAGTCGATGGCAAACTGGCAGCTACACGCTTTTATGCAAAATTAAAATGCTTAATTCTTCCCTCTTTTTTGGAAAACCTTATGCACGTTTGTAGTCTGCCAGTTTTTTGAGCCGTAGAACTTTGTTCCGTACTGAGGAGAAAAGTACACACTTGTTTTAGGTCACTTTTTTCCCCCCTGTCTGCTGTTTAATATTAATGATGTAAGTTGCTGTGTCAAAATATTAAATACTTGTAACTTGTATAGCAAAGGAGTTTTATTTTAACCTTTGAAAACTGTATTTACATGTTTTAGTATATATGAATAATGCATACAGTTAGGCACTAAGGTTATTTTCAAAGTCAGTCATTTCAGGATCAAGCTGTAGAAAACAAAAGAGAAGAGTGGTTTCTTTTCTCTTGCTCTCCCCCTTTCTTTAATTCCTCAGGATTCAGGAAATAGCATTGAAGTCATATGCCATTGGGATTTCTTACTAAACTTCAAAGCTTAATTTAGTCTCTGCTGGAATGGAGAGGCATAAAACAGGCACGGTGGAATCCATTTAAATGACTGACTGCGAAAGAAATACAGTTTCTAAGAAAACAAATGTTCTGCATGGTCTTTTGACAAAAAAATGCCCCACCGGAGCGCGTGCCCCCATCCTCCATGGTGGTGGGCGCTCTGCAGGCGCTGCCCGAGCTGTGCCCTTGCCAGCTGGGGCCACGGGTGGGGGTCCCAGCCCCACGCACCCCAGGGTGGCGTGGCAGATCCAGGGGACTCAGAGCAGAGGCTTGTTCTGGTCCCTTCACAAAGGGTGCGGGACCGACTGCCCGTGCGGTCACACGTGCACGTACTTGCATGCATTTGACAATTTCCAGAACATCGTTTTAATAGGGTAAGTCAGCATGGAAGATTTGGTTTATTTTCCAGCATATTTGATGCTTCATGAAGGATGCAGTTTCACTTCAGACTGCTCCTTTATAACCCTACTCGTCAAAGAAATGTTCTTGTCATTAGCAAGGTATTTTCGTAAATCATTTCCCTATCTGTATTTTTTTTTTATCCATTGTGACGTGAATTTTCCTCTACAAAATGAGCTGTATAATTTTGCTAAGGCTGTGCTAAGTGCTTTATTTTAGGAGCATTATAGGTTAATGCAGAATTTCGACGTATCTTAAAAAACCAAAGGCTGTGATCGTTCATTCTGCCTCTGCGGTAGTTTTATGATAATTGCTTGTAATCCCTTCACTGCCTATCTGCAGGAACTGCTCCAGCTACGCGGTATTTCTTCCGACCCACCCCACTGATGCAGAGCTGACCTTGAAAGATCTCTCCACTATGGTCCACATGTGAAAATATTTCTCCTTTTCAATAATTTTAAGAGCTTGCTATTCCATAGCATCTCCTGCCCGCAAACCTCAGTGCTGCACCTTTGGCAGGGCTGAGAGGCAGCAGCAGTAGCCAGGTGGGCAGCCAGATGTTATTCACTGCACTGGGGCAGGACCTGAAGGAGTCTTGTCCATGCTTTGGTGAGCCTTGAACCTCAAAAATCCTGCCTTGTGTCCCCAGGGTAGGCAGGAGCGAAACCGGTGGCTGTGGACCACCCGTCCTTGGACAGGGAGAGCATGAGCAGGCTTTACAAACAGGGGAGAGATACAGCTCTGTGCTAAAGGGGTGGGGTGGACGACAGCGTTAATTAGAATTGATTTAGTTTAAAAATCTTTGGGCCTGTCACACCATCTTAACTATTGCATAAAACATTTCATTTTAATAATGCACTTTAACTGTATCTCTTTTCATGGGAGTGCTTGACACCGTTTCATGTGATTAAGAGCAGCCATTCTTTTCTCTGCTGCTCTTGCAGATCACTTGGTCAGAAATCTGCCTCCCTTAATGGTCACCGTGCCCCATGTGTAGCAATGATATACTTCCTGATGTGCTGCTTGCATTTTCTTGGACACACATGTGAGCCGCTGTACTTGTAGGAAAAATTGCGTTACGGTGCCACTCAGGAGGCTTGCAGATTTGAAACTGGACCATGGTGTTCAGGTGGTAGGCTGTGTACTGCAGCAGGGAAGACTGCTGACCCAAGAACCACTAACTGAAGATAAATAGGTGCTGTAAGGGACAAGAACAAATGCTGAGAGTGAGGTATGTTTGCTGGTCTGATTATGAAGAAGGCTGGAAAATGCTTTCCTATGAGACATTGTAGTTCAAAGGGGAAGAGCTGATTTACAGTCTATTATAATTTGTATATCTGGAAATTTCTTAGGGTAATTAAATACTAATATTAAAAGGGGATTCAAAAGGATAGCTCCCTTAAAGATTATTCTCAACTACCCAGGTCAAAAGTAAATTATAACTAATGCAGTTGAGAAGTTGGATCTTTCTGTCTGAATAGATGTCAAAACTGGGAAAAGCATTAACTCAACTTTCTATATTTGAACATCTCATTATGTTCGAGGCCGTTGAAAGACACATTAGGTTCCAGAGAGGTGACACGTAAGGTCTCATGCTGATAATCCATCCTTTAATTATTTTATGGAGGTTAATGTTGCTGTAGTAGAGTAGTAGCTTGGTCTTAGCAGTGAATAATAGGTTTTAGTAGAAATGAGTTTAATGGAAAATTAATAAAGCAGTACAGGATGACTGGATTGCACATGACAGCTGGTGATGACGTCCGTGCTTTTTTAGTATTGGTCTAAAGGCTTTATCTTGCAGCTGGTTGCCGGGAAGTAAGACCACTTTCTCTCCCATTATGTCCTCTGTTCCTAGTAAGGTTTACCTTTCCCCTGCCTACAGAAGAGTCCAAGTGCACTTGAGGAGTAAGTAGGTCTCTAATTGAGATAACTTCCCTAGAGAGAGACTGGGTTGGTGTCTCCTGCCTACGTGTAATGTGTTCTGGGACCTCAGCTTTGATGGGGGAGAGGGGCTCTCTGTTCCTGTCTGCAGGGCAAGTCTGGCAAAGCTTGCTTCTAGCTTTGTGCCCTTACAGCACCTGTCTGTTAGATTACTTCCGCACGGTGGTTTCGTATCTGGCCTGATTTGTAGGAACTGTGTCCTCCTGCATCATTACTGCCTGTCTTTAGGGATGTTAGCTTGAGCCACCAGGCTTTCAGCATTGGAGCACCCAGGGAATGTTGCTCACTGACACAACAGACCTTGCAGAGTGGTGCTGGGGTGTCTGCAGATGTGTTACCCTGTAGGTGCCAGCAGTGCCTATTCTGGAAGAAGAGGAGAAATGCACAGCACGAGCAACTTTTCTTTGAGAGAAGCAAATTGAAGGTGGTGGTGTGGCAGGAGGTTGGCTTTGACCTCTTGGGTCTACAGGAGTGCAGTCAGAGTGAGCTGAATCCAGATGTGCAGCAGCACACAATGTCGCTACCATTTAATGGAGAACTTGCTTATTGTGACAATTGTTCACTTTGAAAAATATAAGTGTTAAACGTAGCATCTCTGCTTTCTTCTGGTTGTGTCCTTACGACTCATCACAGCCTTAACTTGATGAAGAAAAGCTTGAGGGAATTGTGTGCATGTTCTAATATGCTACTACAGAATAAAAACTAAGAAGGAAAATGTGTGTGGAGTGAACACCAACATGGCTTTTAATGGCATGATAGCTTTTTTTTTTTTTTGATACTAAAACATCCTGGCTAATTAAAGCTCATTGTGATAAGCATAGAGCTTGTTGAGTGTCGGAAAACCTGCCTTGCAGGCAAATTGCTTAGGGTGTTTTTGTTTTTCTTTTGTGGGTTGTGTTTTGTGGTTGTTTTTTTTTTTTTTTTGAGTAGTTTTCATTGTCTGCCCCTATGTTCTATTAAAATAGATGTGGGGGCAGAAATAATTCAATAAAACCCAACATTCACCAGTAGCCTTTTCCTGTATGGCAGTCCCTAATGCAGAGATGGTTCCTAACCATTAAAGGAGAAAGATTCTGCAACCTTCTTCCCTAGGAGAGTAAGGGGTAAAAGGCAGCCCCTGGACTCATCTATTAAGATTTGGTTAGCTACAATTTCTTTTTTAAATGAGCTGATTTTTGGCATGCACAGATCTAATGAATATTCATAATTTTTGCCAGTTCTAATTTTAGCCACCTCAAGTGTTCATTACAGGACATGCACATAATTAAATAGCCTTCTCGAGAGTTCACAGACTGTCCTGACTGTCACCAATTACAGGTTTGAAATGATCAAAATATTTTTTAAATGATCCTATAGAGCTAAAATAGGCAATGTAATAAAATGTCATTCTTGTAGTCTCTGTTTTGTGGCGGACTTGTGTTCTGGCCTCGCGCGTGTGATTCGGGGAGTCGGAGAGCAACCAAGTACTTGTGCTGGGGTGGGATTCTGCAGGGCATGACTCGCACCCATCAACAGCAGCTGATGCCCAAATGGACTTTGAAGTGTTTTAATGCCCAATTTCAGAAAGAATCTCTACTCAGTCACAGTAAAGATGGTGATAGTCCTGTTCTGTAGCGTCCTAACCTATCGACTTTCTGTGCGCATTTCCGTACCTGTGTGTTGATGTACTGTGTACGAGCTGTGCTGCTGCGCGGGGGCCGTGTGGTGCACCGGGGTTTGAAGGCAAGGCACAGTGCACTGTGGGGATTGTTTTAGAAATAGGATTGGTTTTGATATTTAAAGTACTTTAAAAAAAATCCTTTATTTTGGAAATTCTTCCCACTTGCTTGTATCTGGACTTGCAGCATCATAACTCTGTTGCTTTTCTTCAAGCTGTGCCACTTGTGTAACCAAAAGAAAATTTCCTGGAACGCTTCCCTGCGGTTCCTGGTGCCTTTGCTGCCAGGGAGGAACTGGGATTGGGGATGGGGAATGTGAGCCCTGCAGCCAGGCCCACACTAGCCTGGTGGTCCTGGGCACAAAGATGAGCCACATGTGGATCAGAAACAGGGAAAGACTCAAAGTGTGCTCCACATCCTGTATTTTTTTTAAGCACCAATGATACACACGCAGAGGAAGTCCAGCTCCCTTTATATAAACTTCTTGTTTTATTAAAACTTATTTTCACTCAAGTTTTTAAGGAATCCTTTATTTCACGTGAACAAAAGCATCTTGCAGCAGGGCAGTCCCTTTGGCTGTGAGCTTTAACCACCTCTGAGCTGCTCCAGCAGCTCCTGGCCACAGACAGGACAGCGAGGCCGGCTGCCCCTGCACTGCACCGTGCTGCTTCTGTGCTGCACCTGCCACCCAGCACAGGATGAATCAAACTGCAGGGAACCACCGTGCGATGGAAATAAAACCAGTGTCGCTGCTGGGGGTGGCTCTGGAGAGCAGCAATAAGTAGCTTAATGTTTTTCGGGTTGGACTGCTTTGGTCTTCCACCAAGGGTGGAAGGAAAGGTGGGATCCTGCCTGTGCTGGGACTGGCAGGGCTGGGAGTCACCCTCTTTGCTTCTCCAGTAGTCCAGGCTCATGTCAATGCTACTTGGCCACGGCTGCCTCTAGCACCAACTGCACTGAGCATGGTGACATTTCACCCCGCTATGTCTCTGGACGCACCGTGACTCTCCAGGCACATGGATGAAGATGCAGAAACCTGCGCTGACCACATGGCACGGGGTCAGCCCCTTCCCTCCCACTGCCCTGGGGCCAGGTCTTTGGTCTGTTTGGGGCTGGTGACACCCTGGGATTTCCACTTTTGGCCATGATGAATTTCTGTTTTCTCTTGTGGGTTCCCAGTCATGCACCTCACTGCAGGGGGATGCTGTGGCTGCCCACCTCCCTGTGGAGCTCACATAGCCCTGGCCATGCCAGGAAGCCTGGGCTCAGACCTGAAACACCTCTCTGCACAGCATCTGGGGTGCCTTCATCCACTGGTGCTTCTCTCCCACTGCACCTCTGACACTGCTGTGTCAGGTGACCTGACCAGCAAACCTGGGAGAAGGAAGCTAGTGGGCTATACTGAGAATAAACCAGCTTTTCCTAAATTCTCAGGTGAAAGTATTTGACCAGTGCTAAGACTTCCCACCCCCCCCCCCCCCCCCCCCCACCATACCCAATTCTCACACCGGGTGCTGAGGAAAAACCCGGACAGCCCGGAGGGGGTGGAGGCAGGGGGGCGGGAAAGGGAAGGAGGCCGAGAGGGAGGAAGGGG